>JAOQMM010000001.1:26484-36521 GCA_027563515.1 Erythroxylum platyclados
ACTGTTGAGTGCGATCATACCAGCACTAATACACCGGATCCCATTAGAACTCCGAAGCTAAATGTGCTTGGGCGAGAGTAGTATTAGGATGGGTGACCTCCTTAGAAGTCCTCGTGTTGCACCCTTCACCGATATCTTTTTTCTCCACCCGCCTTCTGATCTGCCGGTGTGAACGATCTCATTGCAAAGTGAATCCCCACCGGGGGTCTCCTCGGTGTTCTTGGTCCAAGTTCCTGCTCCAGAACTTCTTGTAATATTCAGCATAAGTGAAATCTTTATACAAAGCTACCGATTCATCATCGATTAAAGCTTTTGGTGGACTGATTAATGCATCATCAGCTGGGCAGAGAAAGGAAGCAACTGACATTCTTGCCTTATCAGTATTCACAACTGCTCTGTGCCAGACACTCTTGTATCTTCCATTACTCAGTGCCTACATACATTAAACTTAGATAAATTTAGCAGAAGAACCAAAATCTTTTGGTACAAAACAAAAGTTTCTGTACCTGTAACTGATCACCAATGTTAATAACAAAAGCATTTGGTTGAGGATTCACAGCCAACCACTTGCCATCTTTCAGGACTTGAAGGCCAGCAACTTGGACATCTTGAAGCAAAATTGTGAGAGCATTGGGGTCTGTGTGTCCTGGAAGTCCATAAGTTAACTCAGGTTCGGGACAAGGTGGGTAAAAGTTGACAGCCATATGTTGCCCTTGTTCTCTTAACACTTTCTTTATGTAATCCTTTTCAAGCCCCAAGCTCTCTGATATGAGTTCTTGTAATCTGAATCCGAACTCTCGAACGTCTGTGCAGTACTTACTCACCACTTCCCTGATGAATAAAGATCAAGTCAAGAAGAAAAAACAAAATGTAAAGATCAATGTCAAGAAAAGAGATGGAAAAAAAAAGTCCATATTGAAGACTTTCTAACACAAAAAATATATATATTAATATGCATTAATGTAGCTATAAGTCAAATACAAAACTTAAAAAAAGCAATATTATTTTAATATGTTACACCATTATGTATAAAAATATGTTACATCATTAGTTATAATCTGAAACAATAACATCCATGACTCATCTTCGTACATTTAAAAATAGGCCCCAAGTATTTATTTACAAAAATAATAATATTGAAAAAAATATTTTAAAATATTAATCATCGATGAAATTCATTAATTATTTATTAAAAATTATCAAAAATTTTATTATTTATGATATTAATGATGATGGAAATTCACTAATTACTTAAAATATAAATTTTCTTCTTGTCTAAGTTTATTTTTATTTTAACTAATGAAATATAGAAGGAAGTTGAATAGTCATTAAATTATTATTATTGTTATTATTATTATCAAATTTTTGTTACAAACTCTAATTGTAAATCTTAAAATAACATCGTACTCAACACGTGACACCACACACAACAATATACATGACACTATACGATATCGTTTTAAAATTTCGTAATTAGTGTCTATAAGTACAAGCATATATCGATAATATGGTAAAACAAATAGATCCAATAAATTTTTCCGTTACTATTGTTATTATTATTCCCACCTACGCAAACATATAAGAACGTGAAATAAATGAATGATCGACGTTAGCTGGACGGCGGGCACTGACAAAGGCATTAAATTATGAAAGCCTCACTCAGTATTCACTTAAAGCACATATAAACTACATGTGCCAGTCTGCCAGACCAACCATGTGTTTTTTTTTTCTTTTTTAGAATTATATTTTAATTTAAAACCTTAAATCAATTATCAATAATATATAATATATAATATTAGTAACGTGAAATCCGGGTTTCTAATAAATTATAGGTATAAAAAGTCTTCTTCCCTCTTAATTAACTCATAAACTTGCACTTAACTTATTCTAAACCCATTATCACTTACATAGAGTTCAATTTTACTACGTAAGAGTCCAAGTCTAATAAGTAATAACAACCCTATACTTATCTAAACTACTTGTTATAAATAGTAATTAATAATACTATAAATGATTAATAGTCCACCGTGACATCAACAATTAACACACAGAGTGTTTAGTGATAATTTATTAAAATACGAGTTAAAACTAAGTGATAAATTTAAAATATTTAATTTATATTTATAATTATTCTTAACGACTTAAAATTAAGTAATAAATTATATTTAATTAATATTTACAAAGTTTAATATATTTTAATTTCTTATTAAATTATCAAAAATGCGTTTTCATTTCCGATCTGGACCTATCTAAACTGGGACGATCCTATTTATGGAAAGTTGATGCTCTTCTGTCAAAAAACGTTTCACATTTTTATATACAGAATTTAATAAAGTTGCGTATAAAACCACGAAACTATCCTAGCCCAGTACAGCTTTTTTGAGAAATTAGTACACCACCACATACTTTTAAGATGGATGTAACCACTCACCCAAAGAGTTGGTGATGTCACTCTTACTTACGTCACCCACTTTCAGAAATGCAATGCATGTGCTAGTCCTCCTAGCGTCGTCAATATTTTCCGATTCCGATTGGCGTTTTCTATTATTTGACTTAGCTATAATGGTGTCTTGCAGTTTTGGTTTCTAATTCTGTTCAAGGTTTGCAGAGAAATAGCAGAGAGAGAGAGAGGACTACTAACTTGAATGAAGCAGGAATGGTAGGCCACTCAGGAACGTATCTGTCAAGAGGGTAGCAATGGAGTCTGAGATAGTCTCTCCAGTTATGAACTTTCTCCTTCCTCACATTAAAACTTGTCGACAATCTCATTGTCTTTGATGGGTCATCGGAATACAGCTTTAGCTTCTCTTCCACGGGGAGTTTGAAGAAATCTTCGGCCATCTGTAGCATTCTTTCCACTGTTTCCAAACACACTCCATGGTTGATCACCTGCAGGCGTAGACCGAATTAATTAAGAAAAGGGAAGGAGATAAAGAGATTTGTTGGGTCAAAATGTTTAATCAATTTCTGACCTGGAAAAAACCGAAGTTCTTGCAAGCATCACCGACTTGCCGGACAACTTGGTCTCTGCTCTGAAGACCCAAGTCGATGATCGGAAAGTCTTCGCAAGTAGAAACTTCAGAGAGCTTGGGACGGTCCGATTCCGGCCTGATGTAATTTTCAGGCATCTTGGTCCGTCTTTCTTCAGAAGAAAGGAGTTTAGTCTCCATAAATTGGGTAGAAAGAAAGTGCAGACAAGCCGAAAAAAATCACGGGCAAGGAAAACGACATACAGGCAGTGTACTGACTACCGCGTGACTCAGTTCCTGGGCTCACAAATCGCGACGTAGCCTCCAGGAAGACGAGTCCTCTTGTCCACACCTTAGCTGTATTTATAGCGAGACAGCTTCCAAGCTCGGAGTCCTGAGTTTTGTTTTAAAATCTAAATTTCCTTTTCCGATTTTCATTTCTGAGTGTATTAAAATATCAACTGTATGTTGGGTAGGCCATACTATTTAAAGGTTCTAGTCTTGAGATCGCATTATGAACTCAACTTTGCTGAACTAGTTACGCATTAAGCTCGTTCAAGTTTCCTTCTATTAGTCTGGAACTTTGATTCGAGAGAGGGAAAAAAAAAAGGAATTTGGTATGATTTGGTGTTACCATTCCCTTTTTTCTTTTTTAACAGACATCAAAGAATGTTAAACTCTATGACGTAAGACTATTGCCACTTCCTTTTAATTTTCAACAAAAAAAAAAAGACTATTGCCACTTAATAATTAATATGCGCATAAAAGATAATTATTGAAGATTATATTTATTTATATAGAAAACATAGTGTCTATCATATAGCAAATCTTATATTTCATTGGTCAAGGCATACATGATATTATATATATAATAGACCTTTTTACTGCATTATACGTCACGCAACTTAACTCACTCCTTATTCACTCAAATGAAATATCCCATTACTCCTCTCGCACATATAATTAATTAAAGTATCAAATTATTAATGTCTGATTGTCTTTGGGAGACGTAAGTCAACGTCAATGCAACTTTAATTATTTATTTATAAAACCGCATTTCCAACAGTATTAACTTTTCTTACAGGCTCTTGGGTTAGATATTTAATTCATCCTGCTGCTGTCCCCAATAAAAAGCTAAGACAAGTTGACTTCACTGCTCCTGCAAAATAAAAATTACAAATATCTTGCATTAAAAAGGAAAAATAGGCATGTGAATCATAAAATCAGAACCATGTGAAATAAAAGATATAAATGTCTCCAAACAACGGTTGAGAAGAGAGAAGCATGAGAGGTGTAATATTCAAGAGGATATTCTTAATTATTAGAGTTCAATTTTGTCGGTTAAGAAATTTCTGTATGTTGACTATATATTTACCATTTAAATGTAAAATATATCATTCATTGAGCTTTCCAAATTTTTTGGTTTGTTCAATCAAACATTTTAATGTAGAAAAAAGAAATGTATATTAAAAGATTTAATAAATTATTAAACATCATATACATGTTTATATATAAAAGATACATAACATAATTTTTTATATTATTAAATATAATAAATTATATCAATTAAATAAATTATTTAAAATTTACAGAATTCTGACTTTTTATTTAATTGTATTACTTTAAAGTGTTGAAAAATTAAAATTAAAATACTATATATCCTTTCTTAAGGGTTATTAACTATTTATTTTATTTGAAATCCTTCCTTACGAATCACTTGAACGCTAACTTCTATGCTTCTTATCATAATTGTAAATAATTCTTTCAATTTATGAAATTTAGCACGATATTAGAATAGGTTGTGAAAATATATTTACAACGTCAACATAATATTCAAGTAAGTTGCATGAGTCCATCTAAATAGAATATATGACTAACAGAATGATTTTCAAGTAATCAGAAAAGGTGCAGGCAAATAATAAGTAAAAAAGAGTAAAACCGATTTGCTTTTATTCATAAAACAAAAGTGAAACCGATTTGTCCAGTAAGAAATAAAATATAAACTTGGAATTTATGAAATAAAAGTTGTTAATTAATAAAGGATTTTTTTATTTTTATATAAAAAAATTCATAACTTAATATCTTAAAGTTTTAACTAAAAAATGAAAAATAGAAGAACCTTTAACGACATACGCACTTCAGGACTGAATTGATTCTGATACGTAATTAGCGATTCAGAATACCAATATGCATGTAAATATCATGCAATGTTTCGAGCAAATTGGACTAAATTTTATTGAAGAATCTATTGAAGAAGAAGAAGAGAATTATAGCGATTGATTTTAATTTTTTAATTAAGAGAGAAGAAATATGAGACCTTTTTTATACTAATTATAATATCAAATATTCTTAACAGTATAAAAAATTAGTCTATTAGGCATTTAAAAGTAATTCAAGAACAAGTCAGAGACATGTAAGTATAGTATTACGTAAGAAAGAGAGAGAGAGAAACTAAGAGAAGTACGAGACTGGTCCATAATAGTTAATTTTTGCAAAAATCAGAACCAGTCGTGTCTATATAAGTACTGTCGTCTCAAGCATTATGAAAAGAAGTGTCGTTTTGTTGGGCCACGCCGTGAAAAAAGGTCTAGGCTTGTGAGGCTGTGAAATGATGAGATCACCGCCCTGCGCCGCGCAGAGATAGGTGACCAGGGATTGCCACTGCCACCACGTACAATCGACCCCACTGCTCCACTGGTTTTATTGTTTAACGTATATCTTGGGCTATTTTCTCATCACCAAGTCTTTGCATTGACTTGACTTCGGTTTTGTCAGTTCGTGCTGGGCTACTTTTGGATTTATTATTTGATTCTGACTCGTAAGTGATAAGAATAACGCGTGTTTACTGTTTTATCAGCATATGTTTGTTGGATTTATAAAAATTGAATGAATTAATAATTATAAAATAGAATAGGCATAGAAATAAATGATCTAAATGTAAATAAAAAATCATGAGATAAAAAAGATGCACTTGTTTTTTTTTTAATTTCATTTAGGTCGTTACTGTAAGATTTTAATCACCTTAATCGAAGTCATATATAAATAATGGAAAAAGGGCATTAAGAATAATTAAATTAAAAATATGATTCTTATTTCATTGTATTACGAAATAGTAGAAAACAGAAATTAAAGATGATAATTCAATTACTTTCTTGTTACTTAAAGTTTTACAATGACCAGAGACTTAAAATAATTAGTTAATAATAAGGTTCTATTATTTATACAGGTTATAAAATAATTAGTTAAGATGCTATAGTAATTATACATAATAATCATATTATATTATTATACTCAATCACCTTGTTGCTGTCTTAAGATCTAACCTTTGGTTTCTATGGACCTAGTTTATAGTAATGACTTTTATACTTGGAAATATCGAATTTTAATGATAAAATTATAAAAACTCAATGTTACACTCTCTTTTTTTTCCACTTCTTTATATCCTTTTTTCAATTTTCAGGCAACTATATTGAGCTATGCTTAATTCTATATTTTTAGTAACACAGTGAAGTTAAATATCGTTTTACAAAATAAGATATTATTAGTGCATGTACCCATAATTTTGAGTTTTATTTATTTTGTTAGTACAAAAAAAAGAAACTCCTTCGCTCTTTCTTTGTGGTCTTTAAAACATCATTGCTTCCTATCTCAATAACCACATATCCTAACATTTTTTTTATATATTTTTAAGTAATTATTTTGCCGTGCATGAACTTAGAACCGAATAACTGATAAGGATCAAGAATTCGATTTGAAGTTTGAAAACTAGCCAACATCAATGCTCTGTAGAGATAAAAACCTTTTGTGATATTGTTGACCACTAAATACAAACAAACGGATACACTCCACACATAATTTCTAAAGAAGAAGTTTTATGTTCATACATGTCTCCAAAAAAATGAAGCCACCTATGTTTATGCATGCATATCATTTATATCATGGTTCAATTCGGACAAGACATGTGGTTTTTGTTACTATGTCGGCAATATAGTTGATAAGTTCTGCCGACTTCATCACTTAAATAATATTCAGATAAAAGAGTTGAATTGAATTCGAATTCAACTGATTCAAATTAACTGATAGAGTTTATTTTAGCCACTAACAATCAAGCAAAAGTCTTTAAGTTCATCATTACATTGTCAAATTGATGTACTTTTCTGCAAACAAGGTTTAAGTTATTTTGTTGAATGGATTATTTAGAATTTTGTTAATGGAGTGCTAAGTCGGCCTATAGTTTTACTAAGGTTAGTGTTCTATTATTAAAACTTATAATATCTAATTGGCTTGAATAGCATTATAATAATTCCTCCATTAAGTTTTATTGAATGACGATATATCAAATTAACTTTTGAGCTTCTGTTATACGATATAATTAATTATTATATTTTAGATAATTTATTAATAAAATGAAAGATGAGTTATGGCGCAATTGGTAAAGTTGCTCCTTTGTGATATAAGATCACAGGTTAAAATCACATAAACAGTCTCTTTGTAAAAATACAAAGGAAATCTACATACATTTTGACTATCTTCAGATTCTCCCAAAACGAGGAGCCTTATGTACTGGGTACGTTGACTTTTTATTAATAAAATAATTTTCATTCTTTTACGTAATTTTTATATAGTTTTTTATCTTTATCCCTTATACCTTTTCCTTTTTAGTTATTTTATATATTTTAATATCTTATATATTCTTTTAATTTTTATCTCATTTGTTTTATTTAATTTTAAGAATTTATTGTTATCTTGAAGTATTTTAAGGACATATATAATTGATTAAATTTTCTATTTAGTTTTATGATATTATAAATTCAAAAACATTAGACATTGGCCGTAATTATTTAAGTTTTATCATACATATGATTATGATACGTTAAATACTTCATTGAATAAGATTGTTATTTTGTTAACAAATAATTAAAATTATTATTAAACTAAAATATAATTTATTAAAAATACAAACACAAAATAAAGATTATGATAAAAGGCATAGAATTCTCAAACGTTAGAAAAACTCTCAATTTTTAAATTTTTTGACAAAAAATATTATCTTAGACTTTAGTTAAAAAAAACGATATAACAAGTGTAATATGAACATCACATGTAAACTAATCAAATGCTACTTACATGATTCAATCTACAACAACAACAACCCGGTGAAAGTCCTGCTGACCATAGGTCTAGAGAAGTCCAAAAGTACGCAGCCTTACTCTTAACTAGTAGAAAGATTATTTCTAACCTTATGTTGTTTTAATAAGGTTACTCATTCAACGGAGCATCCTCGTATTTGTTACCATTAACTTATGACTATGTACCTGTTTAACAGTCCAATATTATGCTCCATAGAGTATGGCCCGCCTAATCGCTAAACGACTGAATTTACCTTTGATCTTAAGTGGTATGTTCTTGTCACATAAAACTCCTAAAATACTTATCCATTTAAGTCACTCTAATCTGATACGATGAACTATGTCTTCATCAACTGCTTTGAATGATAGATTCTAGATACTTAAAACACTCGTTTTGTGGTATAACTGTTGACCTAATTTAAACCTCTACATTGAATGTCACCCTATGACCTAAAAAGTTGCACTCTAATTACTGAGTCTTAGTCCTGTTCGATTTAAAGCCTTTCGACTCTAATTTATCTCTCCAAAATTCTAGCATGATATTAACACTCTTTCTTATCTCATCCACTAAAACAATTTCATCAACAAACAACATAAATCAAGGCATATCCCCTTGGATATTCTTGGTGAGCTCATCCATCAATTTTGCAAATAAAAGGGGGCTCAATGAGGAGCCTTGATGTAGCCCTATATCGACAGAAAAATAGTTTGTATCTCCTTCTATCGTCCTTATTTTAGTCTTTATACCTTCATACATATACTTAATAACTCATATATATTCTTAATAACTCATATATAGATTATAGGAACTCAAACATCTTCACATGATTTCGCTAGATATCCTGTCATACGCCTTCTCTAAGTTAATAAAAACTATGTGTAGGTTATGTTGTCTTTCCCTATAATATTTCATTAATTTTCTAAAGAGATGTAAAGCTTCTGTCGTGAACCTTTCTTACATGGACCCAAACTACTTCTCTGAAACCCAAATTGGTGTGACTAAATAGTTTGATACCTCTATATCTATTACAACTTTGGATGTCCCCTTTATTCTTGTACAGAGGAATTAACATACTAAGTCTCCATTCATCCTTCAGCCAAGTAATACCCTATTTGCTTAAGCTCTTTCACACATTTATGGGCACCTCATGAGGACATACTACCCTTTCATTCTTCATCTTCCTTAAAACTCTTTTAATTTCTCCCTTTGTAATCTGTCGACAATAAGTAAAGTTATAATATGTTTCGAACATGTTGAAATTACTTAAAGAGACGTTGTCCTCCACGCCTCCATTAAAAAGGTTATAAAAATATCTTTGTCATCTTCTGTTGATGTCAATTTCAGTCATGAGCACCCGTCCTGTTTCATCTTTTATACAATGAACTTGATCTAGGTCTTTCTCTTTTCATTCCCTAGCTCTTGCTAACTTAAATATATTTTTTCTCCATCTTTAGTTTTCAAATGTTGGCATAATTTCTCGTAAACTCTGTTTTTAACTTCTCATATTAACATACTAAGTCTCCATTTATCCTTCAGCCAAGTAATACCCTCTTTGCTTAAGCTCTTTCACACCTTTATGGGTTCCTCGTGAGGACATACTGCCCTTTCACTCTTCATCTCCCTTAAAACTCTTTTAATTTCCCCCTTGTAATTTATCGACAATAAGTAAAGTTATAATATCTTTCGAACGTGCTAAAATTACTTAAAGAGATGTTGTCCTCTACGCCTCCATTAAAAAGGTTATAAAAATATCTGTCATCTTCTGTTGATGTCAATTTTAGTCATAAACACTCGTCCTGCTTCATCTTTTATACAACGAACTTGATCTAAGTCTCTTTCTTTTCATTCCCTAGCTCTTACCAACTTAAATATATTTTTTCTCCATCTTTAGTTTTCAAATGTTGGCATAATTTCTCGTAAACTCTGTTTTTAACTTAT
>JAOQMM010000001.1:62969-81944 GCA_027563515.1 Erythroxylum platyclados
TAATTTGCATTCTAACTACAAATAATTACCCTAAATCATCAATCTTTGACTATTAGGCAGGCTTGTATGGAAACTCCTGCATTACTAGCATTTCAGTGAGTAAAAAAGCTTAGCAGAATCAATGACCCACTAAGCTTTCAAAACAGTTCAGTCCATGGCGCTAACTTTGGCACCTCTTCCATTACTTTGGCCACCATACGTCCACCAGCTGCTCTAGCTCCATTACCCATGTCCTGAAAAACACTTCAGGTTGATACAAACTTGCATCTACTATACAGGTTCTTCTTCAATAAAGAACCAAGAACTAGAAGTACGTAAAGAGGCATGTTCCTGGAAATTGTAGAGTCTAGATTCTGTACTAACCCGAGCTTTTGAATAACCCGAGTCAAAGAATCAAATCCTCACTGCAGAAGCAATAGCAGGTACTGTCATTGACACGAGTCCAATGGACATTGCGTCCTGAAAGTTCTAATCTTGCTCTAAAGACGCAAACTTGGTTTTTAACTAGAAAATGGTCTCTTCGCCCTTTTATGCTTTTTCCAGAAAAATGGGTGAAGGAATATGAGATGGCTTGGTGACGAAGGAAGGTAAAGAATGGGCTTAAAAGAAGGAACTTTTAAGGAATGGCTTCAAGAAAATGAGGAAAAGGTGGCTGATTTTAATATTTAAGAAGTCGACAACTTTCACTTGAGGATCAAGAATTGAAAGAATCATAAATAATAGTTTGTCACCTTACCCTCTTCAACTATATCAAAATCCAATCCTGTGGTTTTCGAATCAAAAGATCAAAGCTCTTCATGAAGGTTTCATAACTTAAAAAGAGTCAGTGAAGATTTGATAACCCTATCCTATCCAGTTGAGCTTTGGAAGTGGCTTCGTATATTCACAAAGTGAAACACCACAGCTTAGAGTGTGATCGATAATTCGCAACGGTCCAGATTAAATCGAACCTGAACTCTTATCGGACTTTCCTTTCCTTGTTAACATTATAAAACTTCAAATTTATAGCAAACTCAAGGTATCTCAACATTTGTTACAAAGATTCCTGTTGACATAACTAAATCCATCATTTTGCGGAAAAGAAAGTTTCTTTTAATGAATTGGGAGCTTCACAGTTTCTACTTCTCCAAATTGGAAAACAATTCTGATCATATATTGTCAAAACTACCTCATCATATCAACATATAAATAGGAAATGAATACAAAACAATTAAAAATCTATAAGATGAGTCGATGTTAATACAAACGACCCTCATTTACAATTACAGAAACTCTAAAATCGTATGCAGAGATTTTGTCAATATCGAACTATAGTCTCGAAACAGTTGACGCCATCTAACTCAGGTGCAAATCTTGGCTTCATCGACAATCTTTTAGATTGTGAAGCACAAGGGGATGGTTTGTTATTCCGATCGGATGGACTTGACTTCCTAATGGAGGAGTCAACAACCGCAGCTGCATATTTCGATGGAAGAGGAGCAGTAGTACTTCCTGAATCCAAGGAAAGGCTCAGCTTCTTGCCATAAGTGAACTCTGCGCAGAGAGCATCAAATGAGCTAAATAAAGAAGACATCATTATTTCGAAAGCAGCTAACTTTCCGATACTTAAAGGAATGTTCTTTGAGCTATGAGATGATACAACTCTTGGAACTTTTTTATCTGGAAGAACAAGAAAAACAGGTAGGAGGATATATAAGGGTGGGATTGGAGAAGAAGGAAAGAAAGAAGAGATTGATGGAGAGAAGGCAAGAAAGTTCCTTTCACCGTGGGAGTTGAAAACATCTGGAAACATGATGCTTGGTCCTTTCTGGACGACCGTAGGAATTTTGGACTGTTGACTAAATAACATAAACAAGTCCATCTTGACAAATGGCAGGTTGGGATAGGGTGGGAGGCGTAGAACTTATCTTCTTGTTGGAAGAGGAAGCCAAAGAGAAGACTCGTGGAAGACAGTTGGACGTGTTCGGTACTTTGAATCTTATTCTGGATTGAATTAGTCGCGAGTTGGACGTGCTCGGTACTTTGAATCTTATTCTGGATTGACTTAGCAACTTCGTGAATGCTGACATAAAAATTTCCCTATTTTATTTATGTAAAAGTTCAGATTTCATTTATTGAGCACGGTCTAGAATTTTTACTTCCATTGAGCTCTTAATGCATGAGTCGTCCAACCTAGTGAGTTCAAGTTCCAATATTCTATGAAGAAAATTCCAAGTTCTAACCTTTGACAGGAGGAGGGATGTATCAAATCCACAGGTTCTGATGGCAGAGACATAAGAATTGTTGGTCCTGCTAACCTTGTCAATCCAATCAATATGCCCCTGTAAGAACCAAATCACTCACCTCCGAACAAGGCCCTAGCTCCAACTTCACCACTTGAGATTCAATTGTCCCTGATGTCGGTTCAAGAGCAAGTGCATATTAACAATGACTTTGAAATCTTCCCACTCTGTTTTAAGCAGTTCTCATGCCAACTCTGTAGGAAAGATTTCGTCGGTACCAACTCAATATGGCCTTAAATTCACTAGCATTGGATCGACGAGAGAAGTAATGATATGGCGGCTGATGCCAAGAAGTTAATAAGAAATGACAACAGAACCCAGAATGTAGCACCAATTAGACTGTTATCAAATGTTGGATGAACTTGGTTATTGTTGGAGCAGAAACTGGCGGGCTTTCTGTGTCTTGGCGGGCAGGAGTGCGTGCTTTGCAAGACTTTCTCTGTTCATCCGGTCTGCTCTAACAGGTAAAGTTGTTCATTTTATATTTGATGCATGTTAGTAAATAAGTCGAGTAACTATGCGTTGCCTTTTCATGCAACCATATTCCTTTTAGAATGCAAGTCTCATTCTTTTCTTCTGCATAATTGAACACCAAATGAAGAAAATAACACAAATGATTGATTCGGTTTCTTCTACCCGTTTGATTCTTCTGTGAGAAATCTGATTCAGCAATACGTTGGATGAATCCTATAAACCTTGAAACTGATACAGGTCCCAACCGTTATCGAAGCAGTACACATCCCTAACAAGCCATTATTAATTTGGAAACGAGGAAAAACAAGGGTCGACCCAAATGAGGCTATATAGGCAAGCACTCAGATGACATATAAACACAGTTACACGAGGCAGATACGAAACAATTCCAATATAGGCAAACCCTTAGGGCTACACCTTCGTAGTTTTAACATTGACATTCAGGATATCTAAAGTGTAAATCAATATAAAAAACGTTATGGCTTTAAACAGCCTCCACCATATATTCATGTTTTATCACAGTAATATGACATAATTAGCAGAGCCGAGTAAATGAAACACACTTGCAACAGATAAATTTTGCCTACCATATACAGGGAAAGCTCGCTAGAAGTTGAGTATTTCGAGGACAATCCTTAACACTATCTACTACAAGCAACAGTGAAAGGCAAAGCAGGCAAAACCACCAATGCACAAAAGAACTTGCAAAATAAGATCGTCCATAAACAGACAGCAATCATGGCTAGGTAAAGATATCACCTCCAGACTAATTCACCACACTTACAAAGACACAGTGATATCAGCTGTAGCTACAAGCTACCGAACAAGAACTACAAAATCATCAACAAACTAAGTGGTACAAAGATATAGCATCTTCAGTTTACCACCCAGTTCAAAAAGAGTTGATGCAGCTTAATATCAGAACTAAATAAACTACGTATTGCAAGTACTAACACCATTTTTTCAGAATCCTATGAAAAGAGAGAATAAATGGCTATACAAAACAAGAATAGACAGTAGAGAGTAACAAAAAAGGGAATCAAACGTTCTCAAAATTGAACTCAGATGACTCGGATAAATCTTGAGCCAAAAATACAACCACTTGCACTGTAATGTTGTTCGCGAGTGCAAAGACAAGATTGAACTAAATTGAACTCATTTTCCAGAACCTAACTTTCCAAACTGTTTAAAAAAGAGAAAAAATAGACAACTCTAGAAAAGCAATTAATCAAACAAACTGAAGCCCATATCGTCATCACTCTCTTCCTTTGGTTCCTCCTGCATCCAATAATAAATCCAAAAGAAAAACACTTAGATCGATGCAATGATACCAGCAATATCAAAACATCGAAAAGACTAAAGAGTGAATTCACCTTCTTCTCCTCAGCAGCTGGGGCGGCAACTGCGGGTGCTGCACCACCAGTAGGAGCCGCGGCAGCGACCGGAGCACAGCCGCCTCCGGCACCGACGTTCAAGATAAAGTCATCCAAGTTCCTCTTTTCCGCCAACTTAGCGAAAAGGCTTGGCCAGTACGTTTCGACCGAAACGTCAGCGGCTTTCACCAAAGTTGTTATCTTTTCAGCCTGTTTCAAATCACGCACATACGTTTGATATTCCACAGAAATCAAAAAAAGAAAGAAAGAAGGTGAACAGAACAATAGTGATTACGGTGATGGGAATGTCTTCAGCGTGGAGAATCAAAGCCGCGTAGGTGCAAGCAAGTTCTGAGGCCATTGTAATGTATAATCGAAAAGCGATAGATCTACAATCTGTGGAAATTAACGGTTACAGAAAGATTCAGAAACCCTAATCTAAGTATTACTAGTACTGAAAAGAAGAGAGACAGACGTAAGAGAGAGCTCACAGTCACAGGGAGGGTAAGCGATCGAAAGTTCGTTAGGGTTAGGGCTAGGGCTCGATAATATATTTATATGTGTTTGGAGATTAGGGCTAGAGTTTTTTTGCCCATACTAATTGGGTTTTGGGGGCCCAAAATCATTTTCCCCAATTTTGATTTTGATTTTTTCATTTTTGTTGTGCCCACTAACTTGGATAAATCCAAAAGCGGCGCTAAAGCTGTAAAAATGGAAAAATAATTAGAAGAATATGCATATATAATTGTAAATATTTATACTTCTCGAATTAAAAGTAAATTCATTGATTTTAATATGAGAACTTATATAAAAATTAAGCTTAGAATCTTTAAATTCATGCTATTAATTAATAGTTCTTGTCTTAATATCACTTATGTTTGTTGCTCTTTCACTTTTTTCGTTTTTTTAATGTTTATTAAAATTAATTTTTATTTTATCATCAAGTCACTTGAATTTTAAGATTATAAGAATATCTTATTTTTATAATAATCTGGATTTATATAATCTTTCATTACTCAGGTTAAAACTCTATTTTATATAAGATATGTATAATTAATATAATAAATATCAATTTATTTCGTTTTTTAATGTTTATTAAATTTGATTTTTATTTTATTATCAAGTCACTTGAATTTCAAGATTACAGAAATATCTTATTTTATAATAATATAGATTTTTATAATGTTTCATTAATCAGAGTCAAGACTCTATTTTATATAAGATATGTATAATTAATATAATAAATATAAATTTATTCTATAATACAAATACTAATAAGAAAGACATACAAAAATATTTATACTTTATATTAATTCAATTATCTATTCTTAGTTGGCCACAAGATAGTTTTAACTATTTTTAGTTAGCAATCACTCTAATAATGGATGAAGAATAAATTTAGAACACTTTTATTTTGTACAACATATTTTATATTTCACTAAGGACAAGAAAAGATATTATAATATGCCATATACTATAATTTTAAGACTCATCTCTAAACATTTTCACATTTAAATAGGTTAATTGAACAAATTTCAAACGGATCAATTGCTTTGTTTAGAATCTAAAACACTAATAAGGTATTTTGATTCATTAAGTACAACCCAATGTGGTTGTTGGAATAGCACAAATTGATTGGTAGGTTGAACTTAATCGTACTGATTTGATTAATTAATTAATTAATTAATAAGGAAGTCTAAGCCACATGATTCATGCATATTATTTAATTACATGGAAGGAAAGCAAGCCAATCTCGAAATAATACAATATTAAATATTGATGTTTCACTTAATCCCTTTTTTAATTATTTCTCTATTTTTTTAAGGTACACAAAGCCGCCCGTGGTTTTTGGTTTTTTTAAAAATTCCTAAAAAAAAGTTCGAAACAACTAAGAAACGGTCGACGACAAAAAGATCATTGAGAGACGAATTAGAAGAATAGTGTTGAGAATTTAATGATTAGATCAAAATATCTTTATTTATTGCATAATATTTCCAATAACTATTTTCTTTTCCAAATGAAATAACATGTTTTAATTTTTAATTTTCTTAATTTAGTTTCAAACTTTCTAAATTATATTTTAAATTTAATACAAAATATGTTAAAAAGTTATTTTTACTAATATAATTAAACATTTAGATAATGTTTAGTGGATCTTTACATCAATAAAAATAATTTTTTGACCTAATATATATAAATTTAAAAAGTTCATCATGGAATTAAAAATCTTAAAAATTTTGGTGCTAAACTAAAGAATTTTAAAAAAGTTACACTTTTTTATTTTCATATCTATATTTATATGTATTAAAGTTGGAATAGTGAGAAAAGTGTAATAAAATATAATAAAATTGTTATATAGTATTATCATAAACTCTATATTTATTGTAATATTGATTTATTATTTATGTAATTATTTTTATTTTTATTTTTACATATTTATTTATTTGTTTGTTTGTTTTTATTTATTTATTATTAGTATTACTATCTTTTATTTATTTTATTTTATTTTTTATTTTTATTAATTTAATATTTAATATTTTTATATTTTTATGCGATTCTATTAAAAATAATCTCTCTATCAGTTTGGAGTAAGATTGTATACTTCTAAATTTCTACAGCCCCATGATTAGTGAGACTTTCAACAGGATATTATTGTTGTTTTGGTTGATTATCATAAGATTTTGGGCCAGTCTAATAAATATAGAATAATATTTATTGTTAATTAATGTAGTAAAAGTTTGTTTGGATTATAAATCTTGTTTATCTATGAATTAGTTATTCTCATTGACTCCTTAATAATGTTTTAAGATTGTTAGCCAACTTCCCAAATCCCTAATAATTGATTAATGAAGAATTATTTCTATTAATATCTTAACTTCCCATGATTTTATTATATATATTCTGTTTCGAATGACCGGGTCTTCAAGCCTTGCTCGTGGTCAATGCGAAGAATATTGTATTCACCCTATTAGCCGGTTTTCATGACCTACCTCTACTTTTATACAGATTATATAACAGATATTGCTTATAGCCAATTTATCTTAAATTAATGGACTGTTTCTGTATTTTTCTGCAAATAAAAATCAAAATAGAGAGAAAGTTACGAAAATTTTATTTTTTATATAAATTTAGAATTTATATTTTGAAAAGTAAATTTAAAAATAGATTCAATTATGTTTTCTATGAACCAAGCAATAATGAGTATTTTAAAAAAGACTAGGGCATATAATTATCACAGGACCTTATAAATTATATTATCAAAATTATTCATATATATATATATGTGTATATATTATATTCATAAGTCATTAAAATGATGACTTACAAATATTTTCTTTGCAAGAATAAACTGATTGTACAAAATAGTCAAAAAAAATTGAATTAAAATAGAACAAATAGAGTTTTTTTTAAATCTTCACTAGTTTACTTTAAAAAGAACTTTCTATAAAATATATTTTTGGTCAAATTTTGAACCATATTTGAGTTTAAATTTTGAATTGTTTTATAAAATTTAAATTAATAAAATAGTATCATTTTAATATGATTTATTAAAATGATAATATTTTAATAACAAACTTGAACTGTATAAAATAGTTTAGATTAAGCCTTTATCCAATATTAATTCTCACTAAGCCCAAGAAAATGAAAATTTTCTTATTTGTTATTTTTACTTGAAAAACTTTAAAGTAACCAAAAATTCAAATATTCTTCTCTTGTTCTAAGATTTTAAGTTTATAAATTTCATGCATAATTAGCATTTTGAACTAATTTAATATAAAGGACTTCCGACATTTTACCACAATATTTATCTTAAAGTAAACTTTAGAGTAACTGGTAAAGTTGTTCTTTTATGATCATAAAATTACAGGTACATTATAACCTTTTTTAAGCTCCCACAAAATGAAGAGTTTTGTGTAATGAGTAGGTTGATTTTGTCAAAGGAGTGATAATAGCACAAGTTCAAGTCAAAACTTCCCAGAAGGGACGTTTAGCTATGAAACTAAACAAGAAAGGTCTCAATTCAAACTTCCAACGAAGAGTTTTTCGATTCTAAGCATCTCACATAAAAGACAATCGACTTTGAACTTCTGATGAAGAAGAAGCTATTTTTATTTTATTTTTGGCTCGATGTCAATTAAACATTTGGACGAAGAGAATCTAAATATTCAAGTTTATGAAAGAGGTCAAAGTCCAAAAGCCTCCTTTCATAATCATGACTTTAAAAAATTTTGGAGAAAAGAGGTCCAAATTCCAAGTTTTGTTCAAGAAAAGTTCAATTTAAAGACATTTCCCAAACTTGAATGGCCTTTTAACTCAAATTTCAATAAAGGGTCAAAACAAGATATGTATTTTAAGATAAAATTAGTCATTATACTCGTATAATTTGAGCTATTGAAAAAGAAAACTCATCAATTTATATTTAAACTCTAAAATCTTTAGAATTAAGTTCTGTCAAATTTATTAAACCTATAAAATATATTTTCTACACAATATTATTGCATATGGTAGGGAAATTCAATAGAAAGTCATATTAATCCATTAAATATCTTTTTTTTTCTATACTAGAGAGTAGGAAGATTGAAAAAGCAAGAACCAAAATAAAAACAAAGTTATTTGATGAACTTAATTGACCTTTTCTCGAAATTAATGACCAATAAATAATATGTGAATAAATAAAATTACAAAAATATTTAATTATTTTGACTAGAATAATGAAAAGGGTCTACAATTTTATAATTATTATCATAAGATTATTACACTCTACAATTAAATCACAAAGAATTCTTCTTAAATAATTATAATAATTATTAATAAAATTCATAAAATAACAATAAAAAAGTGAAAGAATCTTATAAGAATTGAAAACTAACAATAGAGGTATTTATTAAATCTAGATTAAGTTGGTTGGTGTTTCTGCGTACTATTGAACCTGTCCAAACTTCACGTCTCGACGAGATTTCTACTAGATATTGTTGTTGTTATTATAGATTAAGTTTGTGTTTTCATTATTAATTTATATATATAATAATCCAAAATATTCAATTATTTGAGATTTATGAGAATTTTCCATTAAAAAACTTATAAACTTCAAGGCATATTATATAAATTACCCTGCAAACAAAGCTAATTCTTTCTTATATGTTTTTCAATATAATCTCTACCATTAGAATTTATTTCTATAATGTATTCGCATGAGAACTTTGAAATATTATTTTTAAATTTTACACATATTTATAAATATTTAAATTTTATAGTACAAATTTTAGTAAAACATAAAAATAACCAAAAAAATACAAGAGACCGATTACTTGATTTACTTCGTATATTTACTAATAAAATAAATATTTATAAATATACAATAAAAAACAAAAGAATTGATAAGGGATATTCGTATCTTGTTATATATACTAAAAAAATAATTTTGTAGTGTCTTTGTGACATATTATATGCAGGTTTATTAAAAATAATCTCTCTAGGGGTAAGATTGTATATTATTGAAATTCATAAATTTATCGGAATTCATAAACACATATTTGTAAATTTAGAAATTAAAATCATAAATTACTTTATTAGTGCCTACTTTAAATCAGTGTAATGGCTACATAATCCTTATTATTGAGAATCAAACCAACTTATTTATATCGAATATAATAAGAAAAGATCGATTTATAGTCACAATTAAGTTTAAAAAAAGGCTAATTAATCATCATAAAAGGTTGAGATTACTTGACATACACAGTACGAAATCCAAGTCAAAACGGCGACCAAACTCTTCTCGCCTTCACCCTCTGAATCTCCTCTTCCATTCTTCTTCTTCTTCTTCCTTTTTTTTTTACAATTTCTGCATGTTTATCCAAAAATCATAATTTTCTATTTGTCTTTATCTTCAATCTGCCCCACTAATGTTGAATTTTCTTAAACCTTTTACAAGAACAAGGGCCCCATGAAGGTTTATGAACAAAATGTCAAGGATTTTGATTTAATATTTTAAAATATATTTATTATAGAGATTAATAATTTAAATTAGGATATAATTTTTTTTAATTTATTGATTAACTTTTTAAAATTTGTAAAAATTAAGTCAAAATTTACTTTTATTTATATGATTGGTCCACTAAATATGACCTAAGTGTTTTAATAAAAATGACATTTTAAACTGAATTATGCAAAATTTAAAGATTAATAATTAAATTAAGAACTTTAAAAAATTGAATACTAAATTGAAATGTTTTTAAATAATATACTTTTGAATATATTATTTTATTATATATTTACCCCATCTTTATGCTATTATTTTATAAATGTAAAATTTAATTATAAATAACTTAAAATGATTTGATTAATTATAGAAAAACATGTAAAAATATAGTATAAAATTAAAAATGTTAAAAAATCAATTGAATAAAGAAAAATAAAAGATGTCAAGAGATAAGAATTGAGATAGTGGCTACAGAGTTTTTGTATTTTTATGTTCGGTAAGAGGGGAGAAGAAGAAGAAGAAGCAGAAGCAGATGATGCCCTTCTCAAGAAAAACATAGAGACTGATGGTCTGTCACTGCAAATGGATAATGACAGCTTTCGTAACTTATCAACTCAAAATCCCAATGCCGCATTTCCACGTGGCTCATCTTCGCTGACGTTTCCCTACCGTTTACATGCATCTGCCCACATCTGATTACAGTCACCATCCCCATCCATTCATATGTTGCGTATGTACCATTCAATCCCATGCATTCACATTACTTAACTAATTAATCAATCAACTAAAATTAACTATCTTTTTCTTTTATCCCTCTTTTAAATTTAAAATATATTATTTTAGCAATTTTTATTGTACTATAATTAATATCAAGTAAAGTAAATTATTTATATGTATATTAACAAAATAATTTATATTATATATCAATAGTTTAGTCATGATTAGATATGCTTTTCTTACTTATGAATAGACAAAATTAATATTATTTTTTCTTTTTTCTCTTTTTATATGGTCATTAAGAAACAACTTATCTACTAATTAGGAATAATACTGTGGACTACTAAACTCCTCTAGATCACACGTATCAACGAAATTTTTACTAAGTTGTTTTTGTTACTTCGTGAAAAACAAAATTAAGGACAAATCTTTCTTAATTTGTCTATAAATTAATTTTAGGTCAAACTATGTAAAGAGGCCTTTTTGATTCTTAGTTCACTATATAATGCAATTGTGATTTAAGGTAATCTTTCTTTGTTATTAGAATGTTATTCATTTCAACCCTCTTAAAAGGCCAAGTGTTTAAAATTACGTGGAATGTTAAATAACTATAACAATTATGCCAATTTAATTTATATGCATTAAGGCACAAATACATGTATTTATAATGCAAGATAAGGATGAACTTTTATTTTTTTCCATAACAAAATGAATCAAAATATATGAGATATGTAAAAAGAAGAATTTGATAATTAAAGAAAGAAAATAAAGAATAATTTAAAAGCAATTTTTATGTTGTATTTATATGCAATTTTTAAAAATTGTTATTTATTCTTTTAAATTATATTTTACATTATTCGTATCTTTAATATTATTTTTCATTGAAGAGAATAAAAAATGGTATCGTAAGTGTTAGGTGATATAATATATGTCTTAATTGTATTACATATAAGTGATATGACGTTATTTGATGCCTGAAATTTTGTATAATTTCAAGGAAATAAATAATAATTTTGAATAAAGTAAAAAAAATCTAAACTACAATATTTAGAGTAAAATTAACCCTAATTTAAATTAGAATTATAATCCTTTCCCATTGATGAGACACGGGAAGCAAAATGGTCAAGGGAAGGAGGTGGACATATAAAGTTAATATATAAAACAAATATTATCAACAAAATGTTCATTTGAGAGAAGCTCCAAAAAAGCCAAAGGAGCACAAACGGACGATCCGAAGAACACACCCTCTCTCTCTCTCTGTTTCTCTCTCCCCTTTAGCTCTCATTTATCTACAGCAACAAACAATCGTCACTAAAATCATTAAACATAACAATCTGAGGAAGACCAAAGATTTCTCTCTTCACCAATATTGTAGAGTAGTAGTGGTTTTTGTGTTTCAGTGGTTTACACAAAGCGATCCTGCTGTAGATGTGTTGTGCCCTTTTGTTCATCAATGGTAAACCTTTAGGATAACTCAGGTATCGTTTCTCCCACGACTTGATAAGTTTTTGGACTGTGTTTTGTATGTGGGTCTTCGTCAAAATTTCTCCTTATTTATAAAAATCTTAACTTTGATCAGTCTCTCAAAGGAAAGTGACATAAAAAGTCCGACCTTTGCCTAGAAATCTTTAACAAGGCGATCTTTTTCGGACCTAGGAGCTACACTCTGTGTTTGATCATGGCTGTTCCAGAGAATGCTGGAGTCAAAAACGGGACTTCCGGTCAGAATTCTGATAGCACTGTGATATCATCGGACTCCAACGGGACACACGATCTTGAAAGATCAAAACCCAGGAATGATTCGGTCGTTAACAGTAAGGACTCCAATTCCCAGAGCCGGAACGATGATCAGAGTGTTAAAGGCAAGCCCGAGCAGCAAGAGAAAGCTGCAACACCCACTTTAAGCAATGGCAAGACTAATGGGACCCAGATGCATTCTGGGTTTGATATCAACCAGCAAGTGGTGGTGGGCAAGTCTGGTGGCTTTGTTACCAATCTGATTCAGAGAGCTGATTCTAATGGCATCACTGACATGAATGATTTGGCGGAGATGTTGTCCAAGTTGAATCCCATGGCTGAAGAGTTCGTGCCTCCTTCGCTTGCTCACAATCATGGCTATTTGGCTAATGGGTTTGGCTATACTAACAATTTTGTAGTGCAGAATAATCATGGAAACGCCAATGGACATACTAATAGAAGGGTATTTGCTGTTTCCCCTTTATTTGTTTACCTAATTATGGTCTTGTAGAATTCCTTATTTCCTTGGAAACGATACAAGGTAACTAATGATGGATTTTGTTACTTCTATATGCCAACAGATGTCTATAGTGTACAAGAATGATAATCTGGGGGTCTGGCCCATTTATCTTCGGTTTAGTTTTCTCTCACTTCTTTGTTTAATATTCTCTTTGTCTGTTGTTTCAGAAGAAGAATGCCTATAATCAAGGAAGAAGAAGGATGAACAGTAGGACAAGTATGGCTCAGCGCGAGGAGATAATAAGGAGGACTGTCTACGTTTCTGACATTGATCAGCAGGTCAATAGTTGCATTGCATGTTTCATTTTGGAGTTTTCACTAGATTTCTTTGTATCTTGTTGATTGGCACGTTAATCTTGAGGTTATTGTTTGCATTTGACCTTTAATAGGTAACTGAAGAGCAGCTTGCAGGTGTCTTTGTTCATTGCGGACAGGTATCTGGTTTAGCTTGTCTGATCGTGCCCTTTTCATTTGTTAACATGGGTTATAAATCTAACTGATTTCTTTCCTTCTACGTTTGGACAAAGGTTGTTGATTGTCGCATATGTGGTGATACTAACTCGGTTCTCCGGTTTGCCTTCATTGAGTTTACTGATGAAGGTATTGCAAATAGCTTCCATACCTTATATATTTCTTTCAGTTTTCTTGCTATCTGGAACTAAATGTGAAGCTCACTTGCAGAAAGTGCAAGGGCTGCTTTAAATTTGTCTGGAACAGTTCTTGGATTTTACCCTCTCAGAGTGCTGCCTTCAAAGACGGCAATTGCACCTGTTAACCCAACGTTTTTGCCGAGGGTAAGTTCTTTTCAGTAACGAATCTTCTGTCTTGCCTGTCATTTTGGATATTCAAATGCCATCCTTATGTTTACTTAAAAAAATTTTAATCATGAATTTGTTGTGGTATTGACTTTTCAGTCTGAAGATGAGCGTGAGATGTGCGCAAGGACAGTGTACTGCACAAATATTGACAAGAAGGTAATACTAACAATGACATAGAACTTTTTGAATGTTTTTAGTGAAATAAGTGATACTATTTTCCCTAAATCCGTGTTCAATTGATACAGATCACCCAGACAGACGTCAGACTCTTCTTTGAAACCTTTTGTGGAGAGGTTTGGAATTCCCAAACTTTTAAAACATTGCTTGTCCTTAAATATTGGGCAATATAATATTGAAAATTCTCCTTGTGATAGGTTCAACGCTTGAGGCTGCTTGGGGATTATCATCATTCAACTCGTATTGCATTCGTTGAGTTTGCAATGGTAACTTCTCATTAATGCATACCGTTACTGTCAGCTAGATATTGGTGATACTCTTATATTTTCACTATATCTGGTACTATAGTCCATCAGGTTATGGCTAGTGAATATATGTTTCTGCAATCTAATGCTCTAAAATCACTATGTTCGTATTGTGTCGATTGTATTCCCTACTAACTTTTGGGTCTGTTTCTAATGGCAACATCAAATCTCAGTGTTCTTGTCTTCCTTCCCAGCTTGCCGGCTTATCAGTTTCTAATGGAAGTCCAAGTGACAGACTTTTTAGTTAGTCTAATTCTTTCACTTTATGGACTTGATGACGTAGCTCTGTTGGAGTTAGGAGTTTTCTTTTTCCTATGAAATGCGCTCTGGATTGAATACTTGTAGTGCCACAAAGCATTAAGCTGTGGTGTTGGCATAACACCAGTTAAGTGTCCATAATTCTTTTGACTCTCTAATTTTACGTCAGTTAATAGAATATAGGTAATACTGCAATTTTCTCTCTTTCCTTCTCTTTCAACTATTTTGGTTTTACGAGGAACAATGTGACAGTTAGACTAGTATTTGTGGATTACATAAAAGAAGTTTGAGTTGCATATGAATCATGGCAAATGCTGTTTTGAATAGTTGGTATGGTAAAATTTTCCAAGTTCCCTGTCACAGTGCAGGTGGTTCTTTCAACTCTTCCTAAAGCCTTATATCCTACTGTTTGTACTGCTTCATATTTCTTGCTTCTGCTTTTCTTACCATTTCCTCTTCTATTTCTCTTTCACCTCTTCCCACTATTTGTCCACTTTTCTTCTCCATCTCTTTATCTAGTTCTCTTTCTCCTTTTGAACCCTCTCTCTTGTCGTGTATCTGGAAGGCTTTAGTGAGATGGGTTCTTGTAGATAAAGGTGCCTGATGTTTTAATATGTGTTGGACGTAGTGGGTGCAAATGGAGATATTTTCTATGAACTTTTAAATTTGCAGAAGTCAAATAGCTCGATGTGCTAGTGGAAGCCCCATTAGAGAAGTTTATTATTCACTTTGTAAATCAGAAAACAAGGTATATTGTTTGTTAGTTTGACAGACAGGAGGTTAGTAGCTATAGCTATATTTAGATCCTTCAACATTTGTCCCTCGGCAATATTTAGCATCCACGGACATTTAATCTAGATGTGCATAATGAGGTTCTGTATACATGCAAGTAGTTCACCTACTTGTGGATGTTAGCAGGGAATTCATGTGTGTTCTTTTTAGGCCTTTCATTCATCAAAAATAGAAAACAAAAGGTTAAAAGAAAAAGAAAAAGTCTAGTCATGTATGGTCCTTGTCATGTATCTTACTCCTGATATTGTTATTGCCTCCCATTTAGTGTTACCGTGTTTGTGTTGCATTTTCTTTATACTGATTTGCTTTAGTTGCTTGTCGAGCATGTCAGAAAAGTTTACCATGTTTTTTGACTTTGGTGAATGTGATTCTGAGTCTAAAAATCTACCTCGATTAACAGTGAGGTTTTCAAATTATGTCAGAGACTTGAACTGTAGTGGGTGATTAGTTGTTGGTTGTCTCTAAGTTTTCTGCAAATTGTGAATGCTTGGTATATAATGCTGGTTCACAAATGTGAGAACAAAGTTCCTTTTTGGTGAAAATCTAAGACATTATTAGGGAATGGGCCCATCTCTAAGCTTAGTCTAGTTAAGGGGGAGAGAGGGCTTAATGATTACAGTTGAAAGTAGATAATGGGGAAGCTCTAACTTTGACGTACGAACTAGAACACAACTAAAGTAGGAGGATCAATTTTCTGTGGATATATGAGCTTTATTTTATTTTCCCTGGGTGGAAGCATCATTTATGTATTAAGGTCCAGAATCTGAATTACTCGGTGTCTTGATTTCTCTTACTCCTCTCACCCAGGTCTCTTATTCCCTCATCGTTCCTTCCCTCATTTCCATAAGTTTCTCATGGTCAAATAGATGTTGATTCCAAATTAATAGTTTTGGCTTCTACGAATTTCAGATATTTTTATTATAAGACCCGAGAAACATGGTTATGTTTCTTTTATTTTATGTAGATGCTGTTGTTGGCTGACAAAAGGCAGCCTATAAGAATCAGGATGAAATCAACAATTTGGATTACTGAGAATTCAATTCTCTGTTTCCTCTCATTCCTGCCCGTAACTACATTGATTTACAGTTTAGGGCTTTGAAAGTGGAGATTTCTCTATTATCCCAATGGTCTTCCTTTGCTGTGATGAAACAAACGTGAGGTGCTTTTGTTTGCCATGCAAAGTTACAGATATGGGAATGCTCTATTAAGAAGTACACGCTTAAATCTTTGTTTGCTAATTTTGAGTCTGAGATGACCAAATGCTTTCAATGAACATTGTCATTATTACACTACTAGTCATTATGTTATGCCTGTGGTGTAGACTTCTGAAATTATTCAGATTCTTTGATGTTGACCGGTGTGGCAATGAGTTGTTTATATTAATTTTGCTAAATCAGCTTGCTCGAGCATGGCTGGTCAACTATGTATAAGAGTTAATTTGTTCTTATGTTTATTTTTTGCAGGCTGAAAGTGCTATTGCAGCTCTTAACTGTAGTGGTGTGATTTTGGGATCACTGCCAATAAGGTGGTAGCAGATTTTCTTTTCTATACCATTCATTTCCCTTCTAGTTCTCTTTTTTCTCTGTCCTCTCCTTCCTGCAGATAAAAAAGAAAACTTTGTGTAAGTTACTGAGGATGATTTGAACCTTGTACAGGGTGAGCCCATCAAAGACCCCTGTTCGGCCCCGCATTCCCCGTTCGCCTTTGCACTGAATGAGCCACAATGCTTCCTGGACTGACAACTGCCAGTAGATATATCTCTATATATACTTATATAGACACTGATATATATATATTAAAGGTACCGGTGGCGTTTAAAACTATCGTTTTGTCCTTCTATCTGAGCCCGGAATCTTTGATACCTATAGGGGTTTGGTTGTTTATGGTTTTGTTGTTAGCTTATAGAGAATTGGATGGATGGGATTTCGAGGAATATGAATGGCTTTGTTTACGTAACATCCAGATTGATCTCTGAACTCCTTTTCTTTTTCTAATGGGATATCATGAACAACTCATGCTGGACTGACTTCGTTGATTTCTGCCTTATGGACCTTTTTACTTGATTTCTATTTGTTCTTGTCATTTGATTTCTTAATTTTGCTGAATTTGGTTACTCCTTCTTGATAAAGAATAGGATTCTGAACTAGTTGAAAAACCGAACATTCACAGTAGAAGTCTGTCTTTAATATGTTATTCTCTTAGGAATATCCAGAAAGGCAGTTAGAGAATCAATCTGATTCTATATCTGATCGTTCTGTTTGAAGAAAGGAAGATGGTTTGTTTCTCTTTCACATTCTGGTTCTTGCTCTTTATGATAAGTATATCAAGACACTTCTTAAGACCACTTTGGAGCTAGTTAGGTTTGTTGGATATAAAGATTTGGATTGGTCGATACCCCATTCTTAGGTCAGTTCCAACTAATGCACTTGGCTTCTATTTCTACACCACATAATTTATAAGGAAAGCAGATAATGCAGTTCTGTAATAAACCAGAACATGAAAACCTTCTGGTTGAATGTTTTTTCTTCACACAAAAAGAAGAAAGCAGTAAGAAGTTAAAAAAAAACAAAACAAAACACAAAGAGCACTACCAATCCGCCACCCTACACTTTCTTCTCTGCACTAGAGGATCATTCTTTGTGCGTGTTCCTCATTCTAATTTAGTGTCTCTTAGGCTTCTGAAGATTCAACATAAGTTGTTGGCCATTAATTAGTAAGCCAAAGAAAGGTAAGTTTGTTCTACTCTCCCATTCAACAAAAAACAAAGCCATCTTCTCACATGTAATTTTACTCACGCTATAAATGTACTTTACTCCATTCTTCACCATCCAACTTGATACAGAAATGGGGAATTGCTTAGCTTTATGAAGATCCAGAACAGGATTGTGGGTCAGGGTTGTTTCCTCACATGAGAAAGTTCTGCAGATTGTAGAAGAAGATGGCAATATATTAGAATTCAGCAGGACAATGCCGGTGAAGGAAATATTGAAAAAATTTTCTGGTATGGTCATTGGTTTATCAAAGAAAGGTTTGGAACATCTGCCACCAAATTCTGAACTGAAATTAGGGAAGGTGTATTATCTTCCTCCTTTCATCTGTCACCATGAGGATAAAAGTTGCCATTACAAAGCAAAAACTAGAGATGTTAATGAGAAAGCAGACATCATTAGATGAGGTCTTGTGGTTGGCACTTGACAGAAGAAGAAGGAGAAGTTCCGGTGCTATTGGTAATCCAAGCAGCAGCTGGAAGCCAAAACTCGAACCGATTCCTGAAGCAGGCGAGCAAGAAGTGCAGTAGAGACAAAACTCTCTGCAGAAGAAAAACATAATCTGCAGAAACAAAGTTGCAGAAGACCAAGTAAACACCAGGTTTAAGGCATCTGAATATAATAAGTCCTGGAATCTTTTTAGAGCTTGAAAATTCACAAAAAAAGTATTTTCAGATAAAGCAGCTCATCACGATGGCGACCTGAAACAAACAGTTTGAAATCTTTTTTCGAGCTGGTTGTGGAGTTGAGATTTTTGGTTCATTATTCAAAAGGG
>JAOQMM010000001.1:93851-104707 GCA_027563515.1 Erythroxylum platyclados
AATATTGGAATAGACATCTTAGGTTCAAATTTAAATTGATTAGATTTGATATGTTGATTTTAAGTCGAGTTCGAGTTGGATCCTATTATTAATACAACTACATCTTAAGAAAAAAGTCATTCAATTCTTAACATCTGAATTATTAATTATGTTACGTATCGATATATATGAATGCTTTAAACTTACTTAACGACCTTGTAATTAAAAAAAGAATTCTTTAAAGATTGATTAAAATTACGATATTTATCTTACGTCTTATAATAGAGTTAAATAAATCTTCTTTACAATTTTTATATTCCTAATTAAAATTTAATGAATACAGTTTAAATAACATTAACATATTAAAGGATATACTTGAGATGAGAAATAATATAAAAGAAAATGAAAAACTTATTTAAATTTTATTGTGAAATGTTAAAATATAACTCTCTCTTCAAGTATAGGATAAGTTTTTGGACGTGGACCAAAACAAGCCTGTGGTGTTAAAGGATCGTATCATCATTCATCAAATGCAAACAAAATGATGTTAGTTAGGCACCAGCAGGCACCACCACATACAAGTTAAATAAAAAACAAATAATTAACAATATAAGAGAAAGTTGCGAATGAGTTGTCACCACGTGTCAGATATTTAATGGTAGAACCGTCACCGGCTCCACCCCCACAGAATTTTGGACCGAAGCTTCATTTTCTGTTTTTCTTTTTGCTTTATTGTCGGGTATATTCTATAGTTTAGTGGAGCATATGACTCATTGATGCCTCAGCAACATCTAATGCCATTCACTTCTGATTTTACCATTTCCTCAAAGAAGGAAGATGAAATAATATTATGAAGCCTAATTTATATAATATTTTAAAACAAATAACTGAAGAAGAAAACAGCTACATTAAACAAAAATACGGAACAACGTGGATTTGAGTTGTACTCGTAAGAAGGAAACTACAGATGTTTTTTTAAAGATAAAAAGTTTCACAACCTAGTTTATGTTTTTTTACCCACTAATAATAAATTTCAGTTGTCGTTTTGTTTTGGTTTCTCCGAAATTTACCGAATAATCGAAATACTGAATAGTCGATGCTGACTCATAGTCTCTATCCCCTTTCTCGTTTAGGAAATGTCAAGGGCCTTTCGCTGACGTGGCTCAACTCTCTACCTTAAACGCAATCGCTATTCGCCACCTAAGCTAACAATACACTTGACCCTTCTCTTCGTTTTTCCTGTCATCAGCTGTCTTTATAAGCTCAAGACTCTGCCCTTTTCCAAACTCCGCAACCTTCTCTAAGCTCTCGACGGTATTAGCACAATCATTAGAGTCCTTTGTCATTTCCGATCATCGGTTTTCGGTTATTTAGTGTGTATCCATGGAGATTCCGGTCATAAATAGAATCGGCGACTTTGAAGGCGGAATAAACACTTTACAAAACCCTTCTTTTATTTCCCAGATTTTCACTCTATCTTCCGGCTCTGAACTGATTTACCAAGCGTCGAGTTTTTGGAAATGGGGCGCTTTGATTCTCGCCATTGTTGCCTCTTTCTCAACCTTAATCACCAGAGTCAAGCTGCTTGTCGTCGGGTTCAAAAGTCGTTTCTTGAAAGCTTCACCTCCGCTACTCAACATACTAGACGATGACGAATACGACACCGAAAGTGAAACGTCTTGCTCATCGATATCCGATGTTGAAGATGAAGAAGAAGAAGAAGAAGAAGATCAACCCAGTTCATCATCTTCCCGCTGGTGGAGCACCGACGACTATCCCTTGAAAGGCTCTGGTCATTATCAGAGTTGCATAAACAGTAACACTTTTGGGCTCCGGCGACGTCGAAGTGGTAGCATCGGAGACCTTTTCTCGTGGGCAGAGTTTCCGACCGGAGAAAACGTGGTCAAGCTCTGGGATAATCTAGGTTTAGGTCTTGGGTTAAACATCAACAACGAGTCAAGGAGGTTTCTTTTAGGTAATGACAGAATCAAGGGAGAGAACGTGAGTTCGGTTTTCAGTTCGCCGGCGGTGGTTGTATCCGGCGAGACGAACATATCTCAGAATCTCTTGAGGGTATGGGACACACGTGTGGGGTGTAAGATTCCGCAGATGCTGGCGGAATGGCGGCCGATGTTGGGTAAGATCGTCGGAGTTAACGCCGCCGAGTTGGAGAAAATCTTCGTCAGCGATGACGTCAGCGGTGGAGTTACGGTGGTGGATGGGAGAAAGTTGACGTCGCCGTTTGCTCACGTGACGGAATCGGACGTGGAAACCTGGTGGGACGCTAACGAGTGATGCCGTTATCGTAACGGTAGTTCACGCGTTTTACTTCACGACTTGTCGTTGCCACCCGATTAAGTTTCCGCTGGACTTCGCAAGTGTCAACCAGACGGAACTTAACTGGAAGGACACCATTTGTAAATAATTCATTGTTTATGGTTATTAGTTAAATAAAAGTGAAAAAATGCGGAGGACATAATTTATTTTAGTAATCTTTCGTTATTGAATTTCTTTGATTTGAGCACTTGACATTATTTAGTTCCAAAAAAAATTCAGTTTGAACTAAACTTAACGAACATTGAAATTAATTGAAATAGTTTAAAAGTTTAAATTCAATTCAAACTTAATTTAAAATTTGAAAAAAAAACTAAAAACACAACAGAAGTAAGATCATTTTTTTTTTTTCTAAAGTTGGTCCAACTCATCCTCATACATGTGTAACATGTTTTACTTGTACTATGGTAATGTCTCTTTCAATTAGTGCATTCGCATTGTTGTTCGGTCATAATGTGAAGTAGTAGCTGGAATGAGTTATTGCTAGGACGGCTGGACGAAAGTCACGTGTTACAGGTGATTAACAATGTAATATAGGAAGTATATGTTATGGAGGATTGTCAATCCTTATCTTGGAAGTCTGAAATGTAATATGACAAACTACGTTCAAAAGTCCAAGTTAGATACGGAAAACAAAAGTGGCTTGATACGAGGATAAAAGGGTCATGCAAGGTGTGTCTATATATACATATGTAAGTAAGAATGATGAAATGAAGTTTAATTCAATTTAATTGAAAATTAAAGAATTAAATCAATTTGATTGAGTTTTAAAATTTTGATTTTAAAAATTGATTTCAAAATAAAAAATTCAAATTAAAATAAAATTATTTTAACAAATTTTAAAATTTTCATTTTAAACTATTCGAAGTACCTCCAACCTAAACCCAGGACTCGCCCTAAGGGTTGCGAATGTTTAAGTGAGCACTTATGTTCAGTGAATGGAAGGAATAATATGGATAAGAAAACTAAAAGGGAAAATTTTGATAAGATCAATTATTAAAAAATTCAATCAATTTTACCGGTTTAATCCAGGGATGATAATGGGTATCTAAATTCAAGTATTTTCAATAGACTAGATCATGGGTCAGGCTTAGACTCAGATCAGTCCGAAACTTAATTATTTTAATAAAAAATACATCGTTTTGCTAAGAAGAGTTGAGTCCCGGTAGGCCTAAGTCTGGGCAACTCAAACCCAGACACAATTGAAAAAAGACTTTATTTTATATTTTTAATTTTAAAAAATTATTTTAAAAAATTGACAAGGCTGGCCCATGTACCAACCCATTGTCTTCTCCAATTTAATCATAAAAATCTTTAACCGTCTAATTTTTCAATTCGATTTTTAATTATCCAGTTCGATTTATTTTAATAATTCTTTTTATTAAAAACTGATTAATTTATTAAGTAATAAGTAAATTTTAATTAATTAATAATTTCTTATAAACTAAAATAAATCAATTAATTTTTATTTAACAATATCTTTTTTAATTAAACTTCAAATTTTTTAATAGATAAAGATAATCTCTTTCAATCATATTTCAAATTCTTTAATTTTAAATTAAACTTCAAAATTTTGATGATAAAAAAATCTATGTTAATCATATTTTAAATTTCTTTAACTTCATTCTCAATTCTTGCCATAATGTGGATCTCTTGCAAATTAAGCCTTTGTACTATTTATTTTTTGTTAAATGTGAATAAAAATATTTATATTGATCATACTTTTTCATATATGAAGAAAAATATTTATATTGGAAACTACCTCTTTACTAGGATAAAATTACGTACTATATAATCTTTCTAGATTTTGCATCCTAGTAAGATTTATACTTAGTATTGTTGTTGTAAGAAAAATGTTTCACCTTTTATTTAATGTTAAGAGAAACTTTCATTCTGTTTATTTGGACATCCTCTTCAATTGTAATAACTGCATAATTATGTACTTGTTTCTAATAAAAAAAAGTCTTCTCTTTCTTGTCCACGCTAACAAAAAAAAAAAAGTAATTATGTAAAATATTAATAAAAAAAATTCAATTTTTTATTTGAATTATATATATTTTTATTTTTCATTAAAAGTTAACAAGTATTTTTTTAAATATTTCCTTACATCTTTTTTACCTCTTACATAAAATAATACAAAAATTATGGCATATTTTAACATATAATTCATACATTAGAAACTATAGCAAAAGTGACATAGCACCAATATATAAATATTTTTATTTACTAGATTAAAGAAAGTTTTTTCACGTGTTATCATCAATGTTTTAAAAACTGAAAATTATACTGGTGAGAGACAAAAGTCTTGATTGTTCTTACCTATTGGAGAATTTAAATTTTAATTAAAAAAGAAATTGTTAGATGAAAATTAGTTGATTTATTTTAGTTTTTAAGAACATATTAATTTACGAAATTTGAATGATTAATTAATAAATTAATCGATTAAAGTAAATTGAAAAATTAAGAATTGAACTGGGTTCAAAGTTTTTATAATTAAACTGAACAAATCGGTTAAATTTTTAATCATCAGTTAACATATATTTTATTTCTGGGAAAGTAAATTCGAGTTAATTAAAATTTCAATCTAATTTAAATTTGATAAGATTCTATTTTAAATTATAGAAAGTCAAAATCTTAAAAATCAAACCCACTATCCGAAATGATCAATCTATTCTCTTTGGATAGTCAAAGAACTGACGAACTCGATTCGTATTTCACATTTTCAGTGTCTAGCCAAAGAATCCTCTTAGACTGCGACAACGAAAGCACCAAAGTACATGAACAATGTGAAACAGCTTAAAGAACCAATCGAACCCACCTCCCTTGTATGAACAATCACCATCATCAACTGGGATTGATTGAATATATCAAACTAATCAACATCAATAAATCTACTGTTCCTCAAAACTCCTCCTCGTGTTAACATTTAAGTAATCATTTCATGAACTCGTGGAAAGATGGAGAAATAGGATTTCCCACGTTTTGTGACTGATAAACTGAATCAGAATATCTATACACAGGTCCTGACGAACAGAAAATTTTAGCAGAATCCGCAGCGAAAAGTGGGATGTCTGTCAATTTGGGATTAGATGATTCATTATTCTCAACCGGGTTTTCTCCAGCACCACAGACTCGATCCGATCTTGATCTCTCACTTATCACACTTATCTTCTGTTCTTGCACTGGTGGTGTAATTTGATCATCGTCATTAGTAGGCGAATTCCCGGTGAGTTTTTGGACCAAAGCCATGAAATCTCTGGCCTTGGTATGTATTACTCTCGGTGAATGCGTGTAAATGATCACCGGATCGCTTCTCTGTTGTTGTTTAGCTCCGCCTGAGACCGGAGCTAGCACAGGAGCTAAAAGATTAGACGACGACGACTTGTGAATGACATGAGATTCTTTATAGATCTTCAGTGGAGATGGACGCGGGACGTTGGTGGTCCTACGCTCCTGAAGATGATGATCAAACTTTCCAGGGCGCATGAGGGATTCAATTCTTGAAAACCAGAAAAAAGAATAGCAAAACAAGTAAGAAGGAACAAGGTTCTCGGAGCTTGAGTAGGTTTACAAGAAGGGAAAGGTTACATATAAAAAACAGGTTTGGATGCAATTGCCAGCGATTCTGACCGTTGACGATGAGGGGAGTTGAAACTTATTCAGAAGAAACAAGTTCTTTTTTTAATTTACATGACATGATTGTGTTGTTTATCTTTCGTTATTATTTTATGGCTATTTTATGTTGTTATTCCCGATAATGTCGGCTAGTTAAGCCACCTAATTAGTTCCAAGTAAATTAAGTGCGTCATTGTTTATGTGTGTATATATATATAATATCAAAACTTGATTTCTATTTATTTTTGTTGTTAAGTTGTTGAGCAAGTTGTGCTCTTAGTGCCAAGTGGATATATGGTTCTACTTGATTCGATAAGATTTGAGTTTTTGGAAGTTTTAAAACAAATGCTAGATGATTATGTAGATTCTTTGTAATCACGAAGAAGAGATGTATAAAAATAAAATGAGTTATATACTAAAATATAAGTTATAATTTATATGTTTAAGATTTTTAATTAAAATATAATGCTTTTGTTTAATATTTGTTGTAATTTTTTCGAAACTTTTAAGTGAGATCTACTTGGATAAGTCAAAAACTCATAATTTTAATTTATTTTTAAAGTATAAAAATGTTAAATTCTATATATATATATATCTTGTAAATGAAAAAGGAAAATTCTAAAAGAAGAGCATAAGAAAAGGATGTTTAATATGAACAAAAATGGAAAAGAGTTACTAAACATTAACACAACCAAAGAAAATTGTGGTTAAACTTAATTTCAGGAACGTGTTTTTTTTTGTTTTTCCTTAACTGGAAATTTAAGGTTGTCATGGACAGCCTTAAAACTCGAAAACAGAAATTAGAATTTACATAGTTAATTACAAAATTAAAATGCGAATATTATTAACTCATTAATCATTTACTTTAATTTGAAAAGTAAACATTTGAAAATCTTGACCGTAAGATGATTGAAATTGAGGAATGGACCTTGACCTTGGATTTTTGCAGCTATTGCAGGTGTGCGTTTAAGAATCAAATTGAAGGGTCTGGTCAGAAAATTGTCTGCGGTGAAAGTTTTCGGGTCAGGAAGATGAATGGGCTGCCCGACCCAGAAAAGTTTTGGACCGTCATATGAAAATCTTTGATTCAAAATATTATTCAGAAATTGGGCCAGAAATAAATTAAGAGTTTAAGTAGGTCGTGACAACGCATAGTAAATAATAATTTTAATTTTTCTTACATAATTTATAAATTATTTATTTAGTTGGAATAAAAAGATAAACAGTTTGAGAATTTTATGATTAGTTTTTATTATTTATTATATTTATGAACCCAATTCATATTAAATTCTTATTAAGCTGCAAAATTTGACAAATTAGTTATATGATAAATAGCTTAACACCAGAAAACATTAAATATAAATTAGGAGATAGTGGATAATAAATATTTTCGTTTTGATTAAAGAAGATACAAGGAAAACAATATTTTAATAATTATGGTAATATTATGAGTATTTGATAGAAAATTATCACAAATACATTTATTTGAGAAATTGAATTATTTTTCTAGAATTGTTCTTTTTGCATGCTATTATAACAATCAATACCTATGATTCGATCAAGTTTTAAATAATTAAAAATATTCTACTTTCTAATCGATTAACTATTAGTCTTATTTAAATTTTAAAATTGAATTTTGTCCCTTATTGCCAATGTTTAAAAACCTGAAGTTAAACAAGTAACATAAGAGGTTTGAGATTTAAAAGGCTCAAGTAGTAAAATTAAATAATATAGAATATAGTTGAAAGAAATCGTCCTTATTCATTGAAAAATTTAAAGTTTAATTAAAAAATTATTAAATAAAAAATAATTGATTTATTTTAGTTTATAATAACCAATTAATTTACTAAAATTGACTAATTAATTGATAATTTGATACATTTTTGACAACAAGAGTTATTAAAGTAAATTGAACTGAAAAATTGAAAGGTTCATAGTTTTTACGACTTTACCAGTCCAACCATTATATTTTTTAATCATTGCTTATTACATTCTTCTTTGAATGTTTTATACCAAAATTTTTTTTTGACAAGTATCTAACATATTCAAATGTTTTTTTCTACTATTCTATGGGATCTTGCAAAATAGGATTATATATTATTTTAATAGATAGCTATAATGGTGAACACAACTAATATTATTCTCATACTTACAAGATAACATGTAATTTACAGAGATTAAAACTAAAATGCCCCTGTAAGCAAAAACGAATTTCAGACTAACATTTATGAGTGATTTAGTGTCTTATCATTTAGTTCAGAAGAAAGACAGAGAGAGCATACAAGTCTTCATAAGCAACCAAAAACCCATGTTTGTTGCTATTCCTGAACAGCCCGACCTACACAAGCACTACTTTAGCATTGGACACCACACACAGAGCTTCGCTTTAACCCTAGTTTTTCTAACACGTAAAGAGGTTGTGACTTTCTCTCTTCCTCAGTCTCCGGACACACACCCACAGACATAAGCATTTTGTTTGTAATATCCTTTTCACACACCAACAACACACTTAGAAAACAACTTTGTATTGCTCGAAAACAATGAATAATCACACACACACACACATTTCTCAAAAACCCATGTCTCTCTCTCTCTCTATTGCAACTCAAACCCACGTCTGTTTCATTAACGACACCTTTCAACGCATGAAACTTCAACACCTGTTCTTTAAGATATAATCAATAACACCCACATGAAACCGTACGTAATATTCACTCTTCAGATATAGATATAGAGAGAGAGACAGGGAGAGAGAGAGAGAGAGAGAGAGAGCAGAGTTTGATAAAGATGTGTCTTTAGTTAGCAGGTGGAGATGAACTAAAACATGCCTGGATGATGGTATCTATGGCCACAACAGGTCATCATCTGGCTTGGATCAATGGCGTGATCTGCAAATAAGTACCCACATTGATTTTGTTGAAGTGAAGGGTCGTTTTCGTCTTGAACTTCGTTTGAGACCTTAGTGCAATATATATATATATATATATATATATTATATGGACGTTCTTCTCATTGGTTGGTATCTAATCAGAAGCCTCTGCTTCTTTAATGGTTCTACCTATTTATCTACAAGTTGTCTTCTACAATTCCTCCTAACATTAATAGTTCTTGGTATTTGGAATATCATACTAACTATGTTATGCTTTAGTTTAAACATTTATTAATGTGACAACTATTTCTATTAGATTATAGATATTAGTTAAATTGCTAACTTCAATTCCTTATGTTTTTTGTTAATTGTCACTAAACCAAGTCGTGATCAACAACAAATGCTCTCATTGCAATTTACAAAATTGGTAGTAGTGAAAATCAACGATGTTTATCATGTTTTAAGTAGTGGACACTATTAATTAATTGACATAAAAGGTATCACTGATAGTAGTGAACTGAAGTGAAATTCAGTGTTGTCAATTAATAATGTACGAACTAATTATCAAATGCAATAAATCATCAAACTGGTAGGCAGAGCAAAAGAAGTTGGTAGACAAGTTTTCAAATCTCGATAAAAGATAGTCGGTTTGACTCAACTAGGAAAACTGCCAATTTAAGAATTATATACTTTGAAATAATTAGCAATTTTTTAATAAATTCATAAAACTTTTATCTCTCGTAATTTTTAATTAAAAATTGACCGGAATTTTACATATATTATAATCTCTTCTTCTTAAATTCTAATTATACTCATATTGTACCGTCAATTAATAATTAATTAGTTTAGTAAATTATTTTAATCAACATTATTTTAAAGTTAACCGTCACTCAATAGTTAATTATTTTAACATTTAATATTTATCTCAATTTAATCAACAAACATTAAAAATATCTATAAAATGTTAAATTTCATCAGATTATATACGTCACAATCTCAAAATTTGGGTTCTCAAACTGGCAATAAATTGAAGTATGCCTTAAGGTAAGATCTATAGTTCCAAAAACAGCAACCACTGTGGTTTCCTGCAAACATTTATTGAAAACAATTCAGAAGATCTGGGAGGTGAAGTTAGTGATATTTTTAATAATATTGATGTTTTCGAAGTTTAAACGCAATTTGATCGATAAAACTTCTGTGATATGTTCTTTTCCTTTCTTATATTTCTTTTATTGATGTTTATGTAAATGGTGGGATGGACCACCAACTGACCAAAAGTCCAATTGACTGCGAGAAATGATTCAGATGTTTGGACACACACGGTCTTAAGCTACCAGCTTTGCCTAACCATACGAATATGTTAATGGCAATCATAACGGAGATGCATAAGTCAAGGAAAGATGTACAGAGTGGTCCATGTTAACATATATGTTACAAATTCGCCTCTTCATTAACCAATTGGTGTTTAATGTAGTCATTGGAATCCCATCAATAGGAATGATAATGACTCAGCTCGATTTGGTCTTTTTTATTTTTAATAATTTGAATTAAATTTAAAATGCGATCGAATTTGAATTATATCAAAACAAAACAATATGCCTTCAACATAAAAGTGTTGAGAATCGGGAGCATAATATGAATTTGTAAAGTATGTCACATTTATTAATACGAGTTGCATACTTCGTTTCCTTGATATAACATTTGTCAATATTAGGAACATTAGGAATGGATGCAACAAGACATCTTTTTTCATAAAAAAAACTAACTTTAAGAGATATATTATGATATTATTCATAAGATCAGCATGTAAAAATGTACAATAAATATATAAAATCAGGAAAAAAAGAAATGCAAATTTCATTAGTTTATATAATATATGACAATGCAATTTTTTAAGATCTGATAAACAGTTTTAATTTTAAAAACTCTACAATCACTTATAAATGATTAATTGTTGGGTACAGGTGGTGTGTAGCAAATAATAGATTTTATTTAATGAATTGAGTTTTCCATATCAAACAACATATTATAGAGGTGAAAAGTAGAAACAGAAAATTGC
>JAOQMM010000001.1:116258-126468 GCA_027563515.1 Erythroxylum platyclados
GATCTAAAGGTTTTGAGGGTGGTCAAATGCCCCTCTATCGTCGCATCCCCAAGTTGCGTGGTATTGCTGGAGGTATACACAAATCATCCTTTATTCTCCTTTTGTTCGATTTTTCTAAAAAAATGTGTCTTTTTTGTGCCTTTTGTCTATTTTCATGTTTATTTTGAATTATACTTCCTCATTCCATTAAAACCAACAGAACCTCTGGAAGCTCATGATGTGCATTTAGGACATATGAGCAAGTAAATAGTTTGGTATGGTGGTTTTTGTGAATGTTATATGTTAAATTAGTTAGCATTAGTTAGTCTGAATTAATAGCAACCTTTGAATTTAGGACAAGATTGGCAAAAGTTAGTGTTACTTTCTTTTTCCAACATTGCATAACCATTTTCCAAAAGAAGTGAGATTATCTAGCAAAGTGATATGGCCATGCATTGTTGAAAACTTCTTCTTCTTCAATGTTATGTCACTTATTTGCTTGCTTTTTTGACTGTAACATAGGAATAGCCAGAGTCCTGTAACTGACAACTGATTCTTTGTATTATGTTGTTGGATGGGTCTTTATATCTTTGTTTCATTATGTTGTTTTTCGACTTGATTTTACTCTTTTCGGCATGAAGTTATTGTGAGATCTGAACAAAAAAATTAATGAGTAAGTATGCTCATAGTTCTATCTTGCAAAGAATTGGTTTCCAGAATTCCTCATATGGTCTTCTTGTATTAGAATGTTGCTAAAAGAATTTGAAGGGTGTCATAGTCATTGCTCATTCGTGTACTCGAATGATTCCTTTCCATGATGATCGCTTAATATATATATGCTTTGAAGATGTGGTATGATCACTTTCATAAAAGAAATTTATGCAAAAGGACTGGGCAGCTTCAAATATTCTTAAGGTTGAAGTGCGGGTGACGCAGACAATAGCTGCAAATATTGTCTTCCTTGGGATAAGGGCCGTGCCTAAAAACTGAGATTCACTAATGCGCGTGTTACATAAGTTATGTGCTTCCTCTAGCTAGGAAAATCATGCAGTAGTAATTTACTGCGATCTAGTTCATTCTATCTTTGTTTTTCTTCATTGTTCTTTTGTTCCATCACACCCATACATGTATATATATTTGGTGTTAAACTGTATTTTATTGTTAATATGGACATAGACTCAGAAAGATTCATTAAACTACTTGAGTCTGAATTACATTTTTGATTCACATCTCAATTCATGATCCAAATGGACCTTCGAGAAAATTGATGCAAAATTAACATCTTGCTACCTTTTGAGCATGAATTCTTGTTGTATAATCAAGTAACATCCATACTATATATTTCCATTTGAAATGTTTATGATTGGATGTCTTAGATAATCCATAGTAAAGGTTTTCATGTTCCTCTTAGGTGTTTCTTATTCAAAGTGCGATAATAATCACGAGAGTTGGAGAATTTGGATTTGATGATAAGTGGCTTATTTCAAGATGCACTTTTGAACTTTAAAGGGTAGCTTCTTGGTTCTTTCCTTGCCTTCTGAATCCATTCAATTTCTTTTAGTTTGTAGATTCTTAAAACTGGGATGCAGATTTGTGGCTTTCTTATTTGACTTAGATGTGGATAGCTATTTAGTCTTAGCTATTTTTGAGAATATGCTGATATGCTTCTATCATCTTTGCTCGTCAAAGGTATGCATGCAGGATTGCCTAAATATGTCCCTGTGAACTTAAAAGACATAGCAGCAGCAGGATTTCAAGAAGGAGAAGAGGTATCACTGGAGACTTTGAAGGTAAAGGGCTTGATCAATCCATCAGGAAGAGAAAGAAGACTTCCCCTTAAGGTAAAATGCTTGTTTTATTTCATTACAATCAACACTTCTTATTTCTGACTTTATTTTCATCTCGTAGCTACATATCTAACCACCATAGATATATCTATATATGGTATATGAGTCGTTTTTATGAGGTTAACAACCCATATTTGTTCTCGTTGAGCATATTGAATTTAGTATTGAAGCGGTTAGCATGTAAACTCAGTACTCTATTCCACAACCATAAACCCTTGATTATTGTAGTAGTGAATTACGATCAGTTGAACCTTATTTTTTATTAATTTGTAAAACGCCTTGGCTGATATGGTTGCACTAAAGCAGCACTTTCAAATATTTAGTTGAACAGAAGGTTTTCATTGGTCTATAAAGGCAAACTGAAGAGAGATCAAAGAGTTTTTAGTGCCTTGTCCTTTATCATTTTTCATCAGAAAAAGATAATAAGAATGCCAATAATATGTATCATTGGCACATATAATTTACAGTGATTCCCTGGCACTGCTTCTACGTACCGTTAGAACATCATAAGAAACAGAAGATTCCCTTGTTGAATGTTTTAAAAAGAGCTGGTGTGCCAAATCACACGTCAGTTCGTTTAAAATGATATTGCTTTTGCGGAGACTGAGAGTTGCATGGTTGTTTATGTGATAAGGTTTTAGGAGATGGGGAATTAAACACGAAGCTGAACTTCAAGGCTCGTGCATTTTCGTCATCGGCAAAGGAGAAGCTTGAGGCTGCTGGCTGCTCAATTACTGTATTACCTGGCAGGAAGAAATGGGTGAAACCATCAGTGGCCAAGAATCTTGCTCGGGCTGAGGAGTACTTTGCCAAGAAAAAAGCTGCATTCACTGAGCCTGAACCAACCTCTGCTTGAGCTAATCCGTCTCTAAATGTGATGCTTCAATTGATTTAAAAACATAGCAGAGCTTGAATTCTTTTCATTTCGTGGTTGATGTATTTTTTTCCACTTTGTTAGGTAGTATTTGAGCTAAGGTTACAATTTCCTGCTGTGGTATTCAATCTCTGTATCAATCAAACCCTCTCTTGACAAGTTGCTTCAGCAATATTTTAGCAGGGTCCAGGTTTTGGCCTTCATTGAAAACTCGAAAAGGACACTTTTGAGCTCTCTTTTTTCTGGTAAATCAATGACACCATTTATGACCAGGCAACAGAATTGATAATGATAAGGGAAGAGTAATGACATCAATTAACAGAAACCTACAAGTTTCAACTCCGAGCAATCCACGTTCATTGAATGGAACTATGTGTAAGTAAATTGCGGAGGCAACTCACAACCAACTTTACTTTCTTTGCGTGGTCCAACTTGTTTAAGTGTCAAAAAGAATAGGATTACACTACCTAATGACATTGGTCAATCCACAAATTGGCTGTCATATCATACTCAATTAGTAATATCAATATTTATAAGTATAATTTAAGGTACATGAGACAATACTTTCTTGTAATTTAAGAAATTTTATAAAATTCTTAAATTTTTACGAGAAATTGACTAAGAATTAGACCTTCTTTAGGAGTAGTCACATCATATACTTTGCTTATTTCACTTGGCAACTGATTCTAATAAATTGAGAACACAAAGCATGTGTGATATTTACTTAATAGTGCTAGATGACGCAGTAGCTTTAGATTCAACATTGCGTCACGCATTATTCGCAGAATGGTATGAAAAAGAGAAGGGGATGGACCTCGTACTGGTGGGTTCTTTGTGTTGCAAAAATCTCTTTCAATTATACCATTCCATTATTTCATGCCCATCTCTTAAATTCCTACTAAAGTTGACATATGACTAAAGTTTTACAATTAATGTTCGGTCTAATTTAGTCTCCATCAAAGTTAAAGAGTTAAATTTGAATTAATCTGATTTTTAATCAACTTAAACATGAAGAATCTCTTATTAAAATAACATCATTTTAATATAATTATTCAAAATAATATTGCTTTAGCCAATTATATAAAAAAATAAATTATTTTATAATAATTAAAATCCACCTGAATTGCATTAATTAAACTTAATAAAATTTTGGGTTCGGCTTAGACGATAAAATTTATTAAAGTCTGACTTATTATATATTTTATTTAACTTTTTTTAGTAGCTAATGTTTCTTCATTATGGTAGATGCTATGCCCTGTTTGTCGTTGATACACTAGTCAAGTTATCTTAATCTAGCTAATTATCGTAGAGATTACAAGTGTCAAACGTGTTTAGAAGCTCTAAGACTTTGTATTTGTCATTACCTTATTGCTAATAAATAAAATATTAAATGTGCCCAATTGCCGACTTCTTTTTTAATATATAATTGATCCTTAATTTTAAATTATGTTAAATAAAAGTATTTATATAAACTGAATAAAGTCTTATTAATAATTAATTTATAATTGTTAGTATGCGAATCTTAAGCCAATAATCGTTTGAAAGTAACAATTCATGTAGTGTTTCGAACACTACGTGATTAACGTTTCTTGTTTGTTGGCTCAAGGTTAAACCGTATAGTTTAGATCCTCTAATCAACACTTAAGAGTTCGTTATTGACTTTTCTTTTGTTAAACCTGAACTTTATTCACATCTTTGGAATAATTAAGTGGTTAATTTTTCAAATGAAAAACAGTTAAGCTGCTGGAAATTTGTTAGATTTGTAATGAGCCTATGAGCCCATACGAGTAGGAAAAGTTAGATCACACGCAAACTCAAGTAAAGTTTCATCTTAAAATTAATTGACAATAGGTGAAATAGCCTACTAAATTTGTATATCAGTCATCTTTCCCCTCTTAAATAATATTGATGGGCTACTTGCTCCATGCAAGTTTCAGATCTTTCTTAATAGTGAGTTCTCTTCTGGAGCAAATAATAGGCTAAGATTTCATTAAATCTGATACCATGTTAAATTTGTAATGAGCCTATGGGTCAACACGAAAAGAAAAGTTAGACCACACAAATTCAAGTGAAGTTTCAGAGTTTCATCCTAAAATTAATTGACAATAGGTGGAGTAGCTCATTAGGCTTATACTATAATCTTTTTCCCTCTCTTTATTCGATTTGGGATACTCACGTGTGGATATTGTGAACAAAATTTTATAAAGATTCCAAATTTTGACTAAGAAGTTAAATTAAGACAGTGTCATTTTATGGAGAAAGTTCGAACATTTAAGTTAGATTTTAAATTAACTCTTAAATTCAAATTTAATTAAATCAGTCTTAAAATATTTTATAAAATTTAAAATTAAAATGACGTCATTTTAAAAGATTCAATTAAAATAATATCACATAAAAAAGTTCGGACTACACAATTCAAATTTAATTAAATTTTAAATCAAACTTAAATTGTCTTACGAAAGGATCATGGCTTCTAATTCAACCCAACTTAACTAGTAATTCAATTACAATGAGGTCATAGTCAAAAACTACTGAATGATAAGGATTGATTTGCTTTCCTCAAGAACACGTAAACAAAATTATTGAACAAGGCATTAGGCATGGGGACGGGACATGTCAAAGCCCTACAACTTCACGTCTTCTCCACAGAATCCACAGACCATCTCGTCTTCATGGTACATGTTAAGAGCTCGAAGGATCTTTCTAAGCAAAGCTCTCACAAAGCAGTCCACTATTTACAATTGCCAGTTCATTCAATTTTGCTTCTCGTTCTTGTTAAGGTCAATGGCACGAGACAAGCAATTTCTAGAGATTACCGACCTAAAACCTTAAGATAATTAACTTAAAGGTCGGTTAGAATTGAAAAAGGGTCTTATTTATTTATGCAAGTTAAGGTAAAAGAGAAACTCTCATTTTATTTAATTATTTTTTAAAAAATTCAATCTTTTAAATTATTGAAAATTTTCCTTTTTAATTTTTTAGAAAATTTTCTTTTGTTAAAAAAATAGTCAAATACACACATAATATAAATATTAAAAGAGAAAAATTAAACATTATTGATATTATTATTTAACATAGCTCTTAAATTTGACATAAGTCAATTGAATTAATTAAAATGAATTTAAAATAATTATAATAAATTATTAATTTTAATTGAATCTTAATTAGTTTAAATCAAATTTAAAAACTAATTTAAGTTTTTAATAAGATTTTAAGAAATATTAAAGAAATCTTGTGGACTACCGTCCTTGATACCTCAATTTGGAAGATTTTATATTCCATTTTTAGATTGTTAAGTTCAAATGATATTAAATAAAATTTGATTTTAATTGAAATTTTATAAAATAATATTACTTTTATTAAATTTTATTCAAAATCAAATATTTTCAAACTTATAGCTTAAACAATAAAATCGAAGGTAATAAACAATTCAAAGAATGACTTAATCTGTTGCTATTCTAATTACATGGTTATATTAATGGTAATTATATTTTTACTAAAATAATTCAAAGATAATTTAGAAAACCAAATTTGAGAAGTGATTTGGTTAAGTATTTATTTTCCAGCGGGAGAAATTACTACATATGCACAGTTGCACACGCATATGTATATTATATATTTTTTTATGTTATTTGAACTTTCAACTTTGTCTGATCAATGAGCTGTGATGTTACCCAATGCCCAAACCAACTCTATCTCTCTAAATTTTTTAATTATTAGTTTTTAAATATTATGTATGTGTTTGAGTGATTTGAGTCTTAGTGTGTGACTATAAATCGAGTAGGGCCATATGCCTCATGTTCTTCTTCTCTCTATCCATTGGCCTTCCTACTTCCTCCTCTTCCTTACAGTACCCTTTGTTTTTGATTTTTTTTTCTCGTTTTGTTCATACTCCATCCACCTTTGTACAGTATTATAGCACCTCAGGTATGTTCTTTCGATTTTTTCTTTGTAATTTTTGTTAAAGTTTCAATTTTTTTTGGCTGGGACTTGAGCTAACTTGATTAAAGGTCTGTTCTTTTTTTTTTTGGTAATTATTATGGAACAGATCTCGTGTTTGTTTATGAGCAATAGCAGCTTCTGTTTGTTTTTTTGGTTTTCCCTCCAAAAATTGTTGATAAAATTGTTATCTTACAGTTTAATCTGTTTCACCGGAAAATTGTTTCTCTGTTCACGCCGACGAGTTAGATCTGTTCTTCGATAAGGCTTAAATCCTTTCTTTCTTTTGATAGAAAAAAGGAATTTTAGAAGAAATGAAACGCTGTGGGTTTTCGAAAAGCGCTATGTCGACCCGTGAAGAGATGCCCGGATCCGTTTCTGTTCCGTTGTTGGACCGGATCGACACGGTGGTTTGCCCTAAACCCAGACGCCTCGCCGTCCTCCACCCCGCCGCCGTCAACGACCACCCTGTTCCTGCCCCTGTGCGCCCTCTCAGATTGCATCTCAGGTTTTGTTTTGTTTGTGTTTTCCTGAAATTTTGAAGATTTCTTTTCTTAAAAGGACACCTTTCGCTGATTGAATCGATTTGAAAATTTTCAGCCACCAGATGGATCTTTGCGATTCAAAAGCAGGAAACGATCTTTTAGATATGATCCTCACAAAGGTAAATCCGATATTTTATCTCTTATTTGTTAGGAATTTCTTGTTCAAGTAGGACAAAGATTGAAACGTTCCATGTATGTCAAAGTTGTGGTTACTTGTTTGTGTACGAGAAAGAAGCTAGTTGGGTCACAAGTTTCACATTTTAAACTTAGAATCCTACAGGTTTGTTTTGATTCATGTAATTAACACTTGCAGGGTGGTTGTGGAGTGGAGCAACCAAACACACAAGTAGCCTCGTCGCCGCCTCCATTTTATTGTGGGTCGCCGCCGAGCAGAGTAGCTAATCCGTTAATTCATGATGCTCGATTTGGGGATGAAAAGCTTTCCCCATTTTCGCCGGTTACGCTGGTTCAGCCTCCGACCACAACAAATTTATCATCATCATCATCATCCTCTCCAACAAGGAAAGGAGGTTACATTCGGTCGAATTTTGGGAACAAACCGGCGGTGAGAGTTGAAGGGTTCGATTGCCTTGATAGGGATAGCCGTAATTGTAGCATCCCTGCTCTGGCTTGAGCCCTCCCACCATTTTGAAAGTATTTATAGGAAGCCAAAAACACAAAACATCACTTTTACAAAACTACTACTTTGGTAGTTCGAGATGAATTTTGAAAGTTCTCGTGAAGAGCAACGAGTGATCGATCCTTTTGTTTAGTGTAAATATGTTCAAAAGGGTTTCTCCAAGTTGTATTCAAAAAGATTGTGTCATTGTAAGTGAAAAAAAGAGTTGTCGACTAAGAATAATGAGAAGGGTCATTTAGTTTAGGAAATGTAAGATCTTACCTATGTAAACTAAGGTTTAATTTTTCTTGCTTTGTACTGCAATGGTAGAGCCTCATCAATGTAAAACTTGTACAAATTCTTCAATGTAAATATACCCTTTTGTGAGTTTGTGATCCTTAATTCTCTTTACATAGCTTTGCTTTTGTTTTTGTTTTTGTATGAGTTGATTGGAACCTTTGAAAAGTAAAAGGAAATCTTTGTGATGATGTGTTGCTGATATTCGCTTGCAATTCACGCCAATTCCTTCAGAAGATATGGGGTCATCCTAATGAATGAAGGAAAAATAAAATCAGATCTATCTCGCATCTGTTTTTTGGGACAACGAAAGCATCTGAAAGTCTGTCCTTCTCGAAAGGAGATCATGTGGTTATATTTGCTTTCGGCATGAAAGCATCTGAAACCTCTCAAGGTCCTGAAACTACAGGAGTTTGAGATCTTAAATCTCCAACATTTCATTCTGAAGCAAACTTGGCTTCAAACCTACAGAGCAGGAACGATAGTTCACTCATCACTGAAGCAGATCAAAGGTTTTAAACCTGAAACTACTTTTGATTGGTCTGCCTCTGTCAGGCTAAAGAATCTCCAACTGTCCTTACAAATACCGACCAGACTCTTTCCATTTCCATTGCTTTTGTGCCTCAATGTCAGGCACGCCACTCGATTCTAACCGTTATCGGCGCTTAAATTCACTAGCTCCAACGCACATGCAAGCCACTCCTAGTGGTCATTCGGCTTTGTTTTAATATTCATTCTTTGACAGGCTCTGCAATCATTTCTCAATTTGAATGCAACACTTCAACTTTTACCAGTTGTGTCCTGACTCAGTCTTGTTAGCTCTGGAAGAAGAATCTGTAATGGACACTGATATAGAGAATTTGCACTAATGAGTTGGGCCAAGATAGGAAAGAACTAGTTTTTCATTGAAGCTTAACCCAACTGCGAAAAGCAGTTTAACGGGGCTCGTAAGGAACTTCTGCTTGGTACATTGTATTATTTGATTGAATATTGATCTAGCTAATTATTCAAAAGGTAAACTATAAACACTTTTTTTATTTAATTAATCTTAAAAGAAAATTTAATCTTTAAAATTATCAACAAAAACATTCAGTCATTTTAATTTTTCATAAATTTTTTTTAAAATTTAAATAGAAAGATAAGGATAAAATACTTGTGACATAAATAATATATATAAACCAATCAAATGATATTAACATATTGGCTAAACTTAACTCTTAAATTCAATCTTAATTATTAAAAATGACTCAAATAAAGAGTTTATAATAACTACAATTTTTGTTCTTATTTATATACATAGATGACTATCAATTTTTTTAACAAATATATATACACATAATTACTAATTTTTTTTAGTATATGTACACAAATGGTTATAAAATGTTTTTCTAGTATATATTTACATATCTATATATTTATACACACATGGTCAACAATTTTTTTCCTATATATTTATACACACTTGATCATCATATATATACATATATGGCATTTAAATTTTTTTATATATAGATATACACACATAGTCAATAAGCTTACTTCTTATATATATATATGATCACCAAAATTTTCCCTATACATATACACACACGTTACTACAAAACCTTTTTTCTACATGCATATAAACACCCAACGACCAAACATTTTTCTATATGTGTTTACACATATGATCACTAAACTTTTTTCATATATATATATACTTATATGATCACTAAACTTGTTGCCAATATGTATATACAAATGACTATTAAACTTTTTTTCTACATATATATACACACATGGACATAATTTTTTTTCTATATATATATATATATATATATATATGAATGACTACCAAATTTTTTTTTATATATACGTATATATTTTTTGTCACAATTTTTTTCACACACAAACATACAAATACACACATATATATGACCAAAAAACTTTTTTCCTAAATATATTATGTACAAATTACTACCAAAATTTTCTCCCTATACATATACAAAACCATCAAAAAATTTCCTACATATACAAATGCATACATTACTATGAATAAACATGGTTTACCTGCTCAGCAAAGGAAGTTGGAGTAGCAATTTTTACGGCCTTCAAGAGATCATCATAAGTG
>JAOQMM010000001.1:133128-150044 GCA_027563515.1 Erythroxylum platyclados
TAACTACCAAACTCTTTTCCTATATATAAGTACACACATGGCCTCTAAAATTTTTCTATATTTTTAAATACACACGTAGCTACAAAACTTTTTTTTTTATATAAAAATATACATATAGTCCCTAAACATTTTTATGTCGTTTTCCTATATATTTATCCACATTGCCACCAAACTTTTTTCTAATATATATGACACCTGGTTATCATACTTTTTTTATAAATATATACGTGTCTACATATATATATATATATACACTAAATGAGCACCAAACTTTATATGTATACATACATGAGTACAAATCTTTTTGCAGATAGACACACAGAGACTATCTAAACTTTTTTCCTTTATATATATACATATATGGTCAATAAAATTTTTCTATATATGTGGACAAGGCCACATAATTTTTTCCTATATAAATAATAAATATACACACGTAGTCACCAAATTTTTGCTATATATATATATATACACACACATAGCTACTGAACTTTTCTCCTATATATATACATACATGATTACGAAAATTGTTCCTATATATACACACACACTTACCAAACTTTTTTATTAAATAGATGCACATATGATAACAAAAATTTTTTCCTCTCTCTGTGTGTCAAAACTTTTTTCCTCTCTGTGTGTGTGTCTCTCTCTATATATATACATACATGACAATTAAATGTTTTTCTACATATAGATACACAAATACTTATCAAACTTTTTTTTTTCTGATATAAACACACATTGCCACCAAACTTTAATACACGTAAGTACCAAAAAAAATTTCGTTTATATAAACATATGGCTACAAAACTTTCTACGTTTGCTCATTATTTCCTTAATGAAAGTTTAAGAGAAAATTTTATTCTTTTAGACTTTTGCTAAAAAATAACGATAAAATAACTGTGACATAAATACTATACGTAGATTAATTAAATATTGTTGATATCATGATTCAACTTAACTCTTAAACTCGATCTAAAATTAATTAAATTGACTCAAATTAATATTTTGTTATAATTATGTTGAATTAGTTTGGGTTGATTACAATTGATTTCATAATTGAGTTTAACCGACATAACCATAACATTTGCTTAGTATAGATGTATTATTCATGTAGCATTTATCATTATTTTTAACGAAAATTTAAGAGGAGTAATTTTTCTAAAAATTTAAGAATTATAAATTTCTTGATAATTTTTAAAATTAAGAATTTTCTTTTAAAATTAATTAAATCAAATATTTCAATTCCCTTATGGGATATCATGCAATAGACTAAAAAAAAATACACGTTTATAAATAAAAAAAAAGTAGAGGGAACCATACCGTCGGCAACATTTGAAGGTTGGCTTAAGCAAGATTTACCAGAGATCTTAACCACGTTCAAAGTGTTGCGTAAAGGTGTAGCCTAGTTATAACTCGCGTCAGAACTCAGAACATACATCACAGCACCAGTGGAGACTTTTTGTAAGGATTGCAGTTAAGATTGTATGCAAGAACCGTACAATCCGGAGAACAAATTGTACTATGTTATAGTTGTCCGCCGAAAGTAATAGCACTCTTTTTTGTTTTTAATGTAATTAAAATAAGGTTATTTTCCTTTCCTGTTCTTCTTTCTTTCTGATTACTCAAAAAGTTATTTTCGACGCACGGATAACAATAGGTCGAATCAGGTTGGGTTTGCTTCTGACCTGTGGCCTGTGCGGGCCAGTGGTGGCCTGCCCATGCGCCAACAGGCCATCGTGTGGGCCGGCTTAACTCAATCTGTGGATTCTTTTTTTTTTAAAATTTTTAAAAAAATAGTGTCGTTTTGATTTGTGTATTATAGACGGACCACGGGTCAAGCTAGCCCACCTTTAGCCCGTGACCCGTCCAACGCAGGCCAAACACAAGCCGAACCAGGCCACTTTCTCCACTCCTACTTCGGAGCCTCATTTCTTAAATGATAATCATATAAACTTAAATTAGAAAATAAAAACAATTTCATGAACCAAATATCAATATCTTTTTAATATAAAGTGACTTTTTGGTGTTGCATCATTCTTTTTTCAATTAATATGTCCCTCGTATGAGTAAATGTCAATAGTTTTCTTAGATTTATAAAACTAAAAATAAAAAAATTTGTTTGAAGATAAAATATTTAAAACGTCGGTGTTTGGGATAGCACACAAGAGAAATAAATTGCATATTTATATTTTTAACCTATTTAATAAATAATAAATGAACTATTTATTCTAATAAATAATTATGATAATTTTGTGTAAGTAATTATAATAATAGTTAAAAAAGAGTAAGAAAAGATAAATAATTTCTTAAATATTAATTTACAATCATTTCTGAATTTTCACCTGAAAATATATTATCAAAGAGAAGAGAAACTTTTTATATATTTGTTTTCTTTCAAATGAAAACTTTTACATAATATTTTTCATATATTGAATAAAAATTATTTATATGTTTTTTCAACAACAACAAGATTCAGTAGAAATCTTGTTGAGACGCGAGATCTAGAAAGATTTAGTAATACACAATTTTACCCTTAACTAATATAGAAGTTATTTTTAAAAATTTTGTATATTTTATCATAAGTAAAAAAGAATTTTAAGAATATAATTGCAGTCCCAATTTATATCAATCTATAATCTTGACCATTCTTTATTCTTATTATTTACCCAAATAAAGATTTTGAATTTTTGCTGACCAAAAGATTGTTAGAAATAAATTCTACAAACTTTAGAAAAAAGATAAAAGAAAAGAAAGAACAAAAGGCCGATCAAAAACAAAGAGATCAAGTTGAGTGATAAGGTGGTCCAAGAAACCAGCGGTTGGCTGGTGGCTGGTGGCTGGTGGCTGTGACATTGGTGGCCAATACTGAGACAACAAGCGGTGTTGAGTCATCAACAGGTGGCCAAAACGCCATTCGACTTCCTGAACAGCCGCCCCCAACTCTTGGAACAAAGCAAAAACCTGTGAGACCAGTTGCTGACGATTGCCCCTTCCATGCGAATTTATTGAAATTGTCAATAACTTCAGGAAGTGAAATATTATCTCCCACCATGTCGAGAAAAAAAACATATTCTTTTTATTTTTCTTCTTTAATTTTTGTCTTACATGGTCTAAAATTACCAATGTACTCGCTTGACATTCAATGAACGAGGCCATGCATAGAAATACTAGTCCAAATTGGTAGAGATGCCCCTTTTAAAAGTGTCATAAATTATTTGTTTCTTCTCCTGAAATCTCAAAAGGAACAAGAGAGTGACGTGTGAATTTAAGATCACAAAAATTCACAACCTGCTCATTGAACCAGCCCTACAAGTCCAATTCCATGTATAAATACTTTTGTTGTTCAACCTCCTTACCGTCTCATTCACGCAGCCAACATTCTCTTGTTCTTTGCATAAATAGGGATCAACCCTTTATTCTATCATATCAAGAAAATGAAGAGGCAAAGAAATTTGGATTCTGATAGTGGACCTACAAAAGTTGAAGCTAGCGAAACAACAACAACAACAAAGAAGGCAATCCCAAAAAGGAAGATCAAGAGGGTAGTTGAGAAGGCGGAGGAAAGGAAGAGTTACGGTGGTGAATCAACCAGTCCGGTGGAGGACTTGGTGTTAGATAATTGGGAGGAGCTGAAATGGTTGGCGACTGATATTGTGGACGAGCAAATGTCCTGGGGATCTACTTGGTTGCCAATGTGGGGTGTAGAGTATGTTGGTGAGGCTTATGGTGAAATGTTCGGTGATGTTGCTTGGGATGAAGATATCTGGAACTTGAAGAGTATCAATCAGATACCAAATGCATGATATGAACCAAAAGGTTTTGAATGGCATTTTGTTGTTTACGTGAGTTCTACTTCTCGTACTTTTCTTTTTCTTGCAGGAGGAAGAAGCAGCAGCAGAAGAAGAAGATGAAGTATTAATCTTAGTCTATATCTATCTCATCAGAATTTGTTGTTTTGATGTCAAACTCTTTGTTACAGTGAATCACGAACTCTAGGGCGGAAGGATCTTGGTTCTAAGCTAGACGGAGTTCAAATTGAAACAAGGAATCAAGAGAAGAAGAAAAAAAACAAAGAAGAAATTTGTGGTTTCAATCTTTACTTGAATCTTGAATACTTTTTTGTATTAACTTGGAAACTTGAAATGAAAGAAGCTGGATAATGAAGTTTCCAATTTTGATATGAAATTTGTAAATGTTCTTGATTTGTGATTAGCTTTAAAACCAGAAGGCTTTTAGGCAATGAAACCGATGCACATGCGCTGGACATTGAGAATAAGTAAAATACAATATGGTATTTTCTATTGGATCAACATTTTGGTCTTGTAAGATAGAATTGGACTCAGAAGCCTGCTGGGAAGCTTTATCCATGAACCCAAGTAGTTGAGCCTTTACTCTTATAGGAATAGGAGATAACAAATCTAAATAAGCACATTATACGACTGTGATCTTGCTTCCACCTAAGAAGACCTCACATATCAAAAGAGAGAACCCAAAAAAAAAAAAAAAAACCCGAACTTGATTCCAATCACATGTTCATGTCCTCCTCAGCTGGACTGATCAGGTTTTCAATGTCGGCAGGCAATTGGGTCCCGAGATCAACCTCAATGGAATGTGTATTAAGTGTTATTATTATTTTTTATAAATACTTTTATATAATTCAAATCTAGAGAACCAGAAGAAAAGATTATTAATTCAAGGAACATCCATCCTTCACGTGCTGCTTCATAAGGTAACACGTTATCTCAGACCCAGACCCCAAAGAGGGATTGGGCCCCAACATAAAATTTCCATTTAAATATTAGATAATTTAACCAAAATTTTAAATACAATATTAATTAGTGTACATTCCTACGATTAGCTAGACTAATTATATGTGGGTTTTTTTCATGTACGTTAATAACCACAATACCAAAATCTCTTCTGGCTAAAATAGTATAGCTACAGCCACGGACGATATGACCTGTTTCCACTCATCCACGTAAATTACCCAACGATTCTTGTTTGACTTCCCGAGTAGAGTAGAGTAGATGCACAGAGAGAGTCGCACACATACACACACACTCCGTGTCATTTTCACTCCATAGGCCAATGATATAATTGGCTTTCCTGCAACCTGCAACTGTTCAACTCAGTTGATGGACCACTTAAATATGCTCAAATACCATTTACAAACGGTTTCATTTCATGTTCACTCCAACTTGGGGCATGAGTATCAGCACATTTTGTTGACCTCAATAAATAATATTTATTCATGGGGAATAGGAGAGGAAGAGAGCAAATAGAAAACAGCAAATTGTGTTATAAGACGACAGACCTAGATAGGGTTTTTATTAACTAGTGTCTGAAATAAAGCAAATTGCAAATAGTGAAAGGACAACAAGGTAGTCTACAAAGTCCAAGCACAAGGTTTGAAGTTTTTCACTTTATGACCCTGCAGAGGATCAGATTAGCCAAAACTTGAGTTGGGTGTCGATTTTTTAGTTGTTTTCAGCGAGGGACAATACCAAAAACAAAACCCACTTTTTTGTTGTGCTCTTCTGGAAGTAGACCATACTTGAATAAAGCACACTTTGAAAAGAAAATGATGGTAAAATCTTCTCTCTCTCTCTCTCTCTCTTGCCATTTGATGTCAGCAATAGGCAGAAGAGATTAAAAAATCTCTGGTTCATTCTTTTAACTGAAATAGTGATTGCGATATATCATCTTTAATCCTGATGGGATGTTTCTTTCTTTTTATTTTAATTTTACATATTTTAAGGAAATAGCTAGCTATCAAAACTAGGTTTTAAGGATGAATCTAACTCGTAAACTTCCCCTTTTCAATCTTCTTGGTATGATCTCCAGTATTTGACTGGAAGATTTTATGATCTGTAAAGCAGATATGAATTATTGGAACTCTACAGTACGGATATTGAGATGTTTAACAAGTACTGTTCATGCATAGTGTCATCAATTGGTTGGTTTCAAGGGACATGACATTTCCTTAAATCGACCACAAAAATACGTCATTCGTACTCTTCCATTTGTAATTTTCTCAACCCACACCTCCCAACCGGATGGACCATTTTCTTCTCCCCATAAGAAAATTTTAGAAAGTGAAACCAAATCATGGGAAGAACAGAAGCCTTACCATAATTAGTTAAGCAATGCTTCCTGTGTTTACGCTTGTGCTCCACAATTTTGTTATAGCTTTTTTTTTCACTATATATAAATTAAATTGAATAACTCGAGTTTAAATTAAAATTTAATCGAATTCGAATCAGTATTACAATTTACAGACTCATTCATTGCACGACGTGACTGAAATCGACATGCATACCGTCCCATGCTTTTGTTTTATGAATATGATTCAATGGGTGGTTGAGATGTTAATTCCTTCCATCTGTTCTTTTCTGATAAATATGTGTATGAAGCACTAAGTTGGAGACCGTCCATTTATTTACTTAGCTATCCTAGTTGGCATAATAAACGTAGATAGTGACCTTGTTATTTGACAAAACGAGGTAAAAAACAACAATATCGTATGTCTTTTTATTAATTACTACTGAAGAATTATTATATATCAATAAAAAATGCATGTATTTTTAATTAAATGGCCGAGGAGGAAAAAAATAGAAGTTTAATTTATAAATTTAATTGTACTTTTCTGTTCTTTAAAAAAAATAGAAATCAGGATTAAGTAAATAAAATTACGCTGTGCAAGTATATTTTGTGTTACGTGACTGTCCAATCTTGGGCAAAGTTCGATACGAGAGTAAATGTTCTTGGGGCATATCAAACTGACTTTTTGTCTTCACATAACTCGAGTACCAAACAAATTCACCTCCAAAAGCTTTCTTTTATGCAAAATCACAAGAAATTTTTAGTTCTACAACTCAAAAATGTTCCCCCAAAAAAATCCCATTTCCAGGATTTCGAGTTTGAAACTCAAACAACAAATTAAGGAATTTACTAATACTAGGTGATTACTCAATCCTCACGAAGCCCTTTTGTAGTAGATTTGGTCCCGAAGTAAGTACAGTTACGTGCAAGTAAAGGGAGAGTTACTTATTTTAATACAATAATGGATGCATTTAACTCTTAAATCACTTTTCAGTCACTCATGACCTCATGAGTACGACTGTCCTCCATATTCAAAGTCAACTATAGAGAACATATCTTCTTATGTATATCATACCCTTTGATTTCTAGGGTTATTTTGGCATCTCATTTCTATGGTCAAAAGCAATGTAGCTCCAAGTCAAGCTAGTGTTAGGAAATTTCAAACGCCCGTCCTTGATTTTCATGTTTAACTGAGTAATTAATTGGTTTAACCAGGTCCGAGTTCTTACTTTTCCATTTCTGAATCATTTTTTCATTTGACAACAACTTGGAAATGGAGAAATCCTAGAATTTTTCATATTCACACAAGAGTTTCCCATACCTAAGAACGGTACGGACAAAGGGTTTTAAGTTTTGAGACATGGATTTGGTTTAACCTACGTGAAACACGACCATTGTCCCCAACAAGAGCCGCGAGATTCCCGGTCTAACCTCATTTTTTTTCATTTCTTCAGACGTACACACACAGAGGTATTACAAAGTTACAAATATTATTAGTGACCGACATTTTTAGGTTTCAGTCTGAAATGGACATCTTATTAACGTTGTGAACCAATGAATGTAACTTAGCTATAGATATCTAGCAGTACTCCATCAGATCATAGGCATGGGACATAATAATGTCGATGCCTATTTGACGAAACACTCTGAAATATATACATACAGATATATATATATATATAGAGAGACTTGTAAGAGGGATGTTGATTCAGAGTCTGCCATTGATTTTCTCCATCACGTGGGGCCATTGTGAAATAGTGCATGAGTCCTACATCTATCAATCACACTTTCTCCTTCTCATTACCTAAAACAGCCGTCTCTCTTCTTCTCTTCTCTTCTTCACTTTGTACACAACACAACAACAGCAGAAGATAGCCAGGTCATTTGAGGTAGCAATTTATAACAGAAGTGGTCATAGCTATTATTCTAAGAGATCGAGGAGGGTTTCGTAGATAGATTTGTGTGTGTGTATGTACATAACTGATTTGAAGTTAGTGTAGTTGGGTGTGGTGGTGGGGTTGTGATAGTTTTCAATTTATGTGGCTATTTAAGCGAGTATTATGTCGTTTGGCAGCTCAACAAGACTCGTCTACTCGTCTTCTTTGGTGGTGGTTCTGGTCTTCATTTTGTTGCAGGTTTGGGTCTGTCATCACTGTGAAGTAGGAGCCATAAGGTTGTTGAGTGAAAGTGGCAAATCAGAGCTCAAAAACAAGAACATCGTCACTGAAAATGTGCGAAAAGAAGACATCTTTCGTGATTACTTCAAAGGGAAGGGTCATAGTTTCAACAAGACTGATGAAAAAGGATTAGAAGACAGCAAAAGAACAGTGCCCAGTTGTCCAGATCCTCTCCACAATTAGTAGAATTGCTTTCAAAAGACTTTCATTTTACTTCTTTTTGGTACTTATCTTGAATCTTGTCCAAAATACCCACGTTTTTCTCTTCATCATTCGTGCTAGGATTGGCTTTTGGCAGTCTCAGAGGGAAAAACTGGGGTATTTTGGTGTCTTCCAGTCCCCTCTTTAACATCTGTTATCATGAAGGATCAAGAAATGAACTATCTTGGTGTGTATAGAAGCTGAGAAATTTTGCTGTTATAGTGATTACACAGGGACTCTGTGTTGCTCGAATTGAATCTCTTTATTACACTTTGGATCTTATAAAGTCCTTTTTTAAAGTTTTTATCTTATTACTAATTGAAACAGAAGCAGAAGATGAGAAGTGAAAGAGAGCGTGACAAAGCAATGTAATTGCAGAGATTGATTCATGTTTCTGCTCCTTTTTTTTTTTTTTTTCACCGGCTGCCAGAGAAGGAAAAGAGCCTTTTTAGTGACAGAATCAATGCAATGAGTAAGCTTTTCGGCTTTGGGGCTCAGAACTTTCTGGTTAAAAGTGTTATGGCTTTAATTAGTGTTGAATCTGCAAGTTTCATTTTTCAGATATTTTTTTTCTTCTAATTGCTTTTGCTTCAATTGGAAAGTGCCCTCTTCTTCAATTTTTATCTTATCTGAGTTCATTCTTCAACAATGAGTAAATCATCTATACTTCTCAATAATTCACATACTCTCTCAGCAATCCAACCCAAATCTGACCCGTCAAATCTATAGACATTTTACATGTGCCACTTCCGTTGACTCCAGCAAGATTCGATATAGACCATGAAGCTTATAAGATCATAACTCAACAGAAAAGAGAGCAAGGACATTGTGGTAATTCCGATAAAAGATACAAAAGCAAGAAATGGGATTTGCAGACGTAACAGCATATATCAACACAGAGATTTCATAAATGGTTTAAATATGTGTATATAAAAGTAGAAGTAGTTGAATGTTAGATGGACTCTAGTACTTGTAGAATAGTAAAATATAGTAGACTTGAGGACATTTTGTACAAGCAACGTCCAGTTAGCATTTTGTCCCTAGTATGGAAAAAGTGCATGAAGACAAGCTATTATCGATTTTTAGGCACTAAAATGCTGATTTCTTGCCTGGGTATTTGTTGGATTGTACATATAAAACTAAAAATTACATGTGTTTTTGTATCTAACGTTGAGTAACAAGAAAAGGGTCTCTCGTATTCTGGTGAAAACTTTAAAATTTGGTATTAGGAAATAAAACTGCAGAGAAACCAATGCGAGAAACGGCCACGTATTGTGCGGCGGAAGAAGTTAAAAAAGCTGAGTGATTTTGTTTGTCCGATAGCAATTTGGATTTGGAATCAAATTGAATCTCTCCTGACAATTCCTCTCATGAAGACAATTTAGCTCACCAATGCGTCTACTGGTTCTTAGTTAATGTATCAGGAGCTAGCTAAGCTCCAAGTAGGTTTTACGTATATGAAACTATGAAGGTAACTTCATATCATAGTAGCCATCTTGAACCAACATATATCCATTGATATAGGTAATAGTTGAATTGGTTAGAATTCAAGAGACCAGTCCTTGCTTATGAATGCAATTAGAGCATCAATTCACACTTGAAAACTTGTAAATTAATCGAGTTCGCTTGAGCTTATGAAATTCACTGTTTTTGTTTAAGGGTGTCGTTTTCAATGTGTAATGTGCTCAGAGCTCACACTTCCATGCATATGTCCTATAGTAGTTCCTTGTTTAATAACAATGATTTACCAATTCTAAAAGCCAAATGGAGTAATATTTCACCATAGAAGTGATTAAAGGAAGAGTCAGAACAACACCATATCAGATTCATATTAATTGTGTAGAATATAAAGAGAAATGGTTGACTAATTATTCATTATTTTCTGAATTGGGAAAACATAATGACGAATGAATTATTGTTGAAGATAGATTTCTCCAATAACAAGAAAAAGGTGTTGTATAGATTAGAGATGGCAATTCAAATGTTAAACTAAATGATTATCAACTGCTGCTTGATATCTGTGATAATGGCATCAGAATAAACCAACTTGCTCTTCATTGTTGTTGACAAAAGGAAACAAAATTTATTGGATAAAGCAAATGCAAAAATCGTGAGCTGTGGAGAGTGCTAATTTTCCATCGTATCAGGGTTTTCCAGGAAAATAACCCACGAGTTAACTGAAATCCAAAAAAACAGGAGGGAGTGTTGTGAGATTCAATCTTCAGGAATCATTTCAGGCATTGCAGACCAAAGAGCATCAGATAGAGCCCCAGAAACTTAAAAGAAAAAAAAAATCTTATTAACAGTTGTATAAACTGAACGTGGAATAGCTTCTGATGAACTTGTCATTTAACTTGCAGGGATTGTTCTTTTCTTCTTCTTCTGTTTTTTTCTCCCCTTCATGGGCCTTGATACAACCCAACAAAGAGTTCCAACCCGACCGCAAGCCTAAGAACTGCCAGAAAATGGCCCCTGGACTTTGCATATCTATCCACGTAACTAGACGAGTCACGAGTCGTTACATTAGTCTTCACTCACGTTTTCTTGTATGACACTCATGACTAATAATTATATTTAAACCTATATTATACTTATTTTACTATTTTTTATATGTATTAATATCAAATTTTATAATTAAATCGGTTTTGATATTATTGTATCATAGGGAAAAGAGAAGAAGAAGAAGAAGAATAGAAGAGAAATAGAGAAATAAAAATAAGTTTTTTTTGTTTATTGATTACCTTTCAAATATTAGAAAAATTGTTTTATATCACTTTCAAGACCAATCATATGTGAACACATGTTATGTTTATTTTATAATATTTTTTATATGTGATATAACTAAACTTGGATGAATATATTTTATACGGAGGCCACACTACTCCATTTATGAAATTAGCATTTATAGTATAGTGTAGCTCTCAAGTAAGTAATCCATATAAATGGTAGTTTGTTTAGAAACAACTTCTCTATTAGTTAGGAGTAAGGTTATATAGTATCAGACTTTTTCAAACTCCGTTTTTCAACAAGATTTCAACTGAATGTTGATGTAGAAGACAATAACACCTATGACCTATCCTCAAGGTTCATTTGGTATTGCCATTGTATTTATCAAGCATATATATTAAACCAAAAGCAAATGAACGAAAGTGTTTCATATTTTTTTTAAATGTACGTTTTTGAGAGGTAAATAGCTCCAAACATAATTATTTAAGATAGTGAAGAAATTTATCTTTGGAATATATTAACTATGTTTAAACAATTTTTTAATAAAATTAAAATTAAGTTTTAAAAATACCCACCAAACAAATTTTTTAAATGTATAATTCAAAAATTTTACACAAAAACTTAGGTGGTTGAAAAATGTAAATGGCATTCTTTTTATTAAAGTAAACCAATATGCCTTAACTAAAAAATCAACACAAGTAGAAGGACTACATAAAAAATAGACACAAGTAGATGGACTACATAAAAAAAAAAACAAACTTCATTCCTTGAGGATTGAGCGTAATCTTGATGTTTATTATTATTATTATTGAGGAAGAACAAAGAACAAATGGCATTTTCATTAGATCAAAGGATCAGATCCATATTCCTATGGATGTTGATTGATCGGTCTTTCTAGCTCAAAGTTTACTGTATTTAATTGCGTATAAAGACAAAGTTATTAAGTGGATTGTCGTATTGTTTTTGGGTCATTTGAAGCCTTAGATATGACTATCCATGTTCATGTGGGGACCTTACTATCAATTATTTGTTGGACAAAATGTACAAAAGCCAAAATTGCAATTTAAGCATTAACGGGTGATAGAATTATTTTAATATTGAAAATTAAAAAATTTATTCTCCATAACGATGTTAGAAGTAAATTCTTTATTTTTGTTTTATATTAAAAATTAAATTTAGGGACTCAATTATTTTAAATGAATCAATTCTTTGCTTTTTATTGAAGTATTAATTTCTTATTTGTTAAATAATAATTTGAGAATTAGACCTATTACTTTTCTAGTATTATTTAATAATAAGATATAAATTTATATTTATTGAAAAATAGAACTAAGTAAAAATGATGATGATCAATTTTTCTCCATAGAACCTTAAACTAACATTCAGCATAAGATTCCTTTTAATATCAAGTTTGTATTAATATTTCTATCATATATTGTTTTTACTAATTTATAGTTAAAATTTATTAAGAAATCTTAAGAATCCTTATAAATGAGATTATATTCTTATTTTAGTATTTCCTATTTTAAGAACTTGTTAATGTATTTATACTCATTCTTTTAATAGATGCAAGTTTAAATTTTAGAGTTTCCAATTTAAAATTGTAATATTCTTTCTCTATTTTAAGTACTAGATATTAATAATAAATTAATTTTTTAATATAAAATATATAATTTAATATATGGATCCCCTATCCCAAGGTTGCCATCAAGCCTTACTTTTCTTCTCTTCGTCATTTCTTAACCAACTTGTAGAAAATTGACAGCGAATAATTCTCATGATGTAAGCCAAGTAACATTAATAATTCCAACTTAGAGTATTACATTCTCTACATCAAACTATCTATATTTACATTCAAATTTTATAACCCGATTAACAAAATGCTTGCAAGTAATGAATTAGTTTTATAAGTACATGAATAACAAGTTATTTTACTGTTAAACACAATAATTAAAACCTAATTGATTAGATCGATTCAATCATTTTTTTGATTTAATTTTTTAATAACTTTTATTATTAAAAATTGATCGATTTATTAATTATCTGACTAATTTTATAAATAATAGATCTTTATAGTTAATTTTTATTTAACAGTCTTCTTAAATTAAATTTGAATTTCTTCCAATAGTAAAATTAGTCTTTTGCTTTATTATATTTTAAATTATTTAATTTTTCTTAATTTATATTATGAACTGATTAAATTTCTAAATCTTAAATGTTTTATCTAATCAAGTTAATTTTTAATCTTGTTTTTAAAATATTGGTTAAACATGATATTTGGCTGTGATAATTCACAATTAGAAAGTGCTTAATTAGTTATTAAAGAAGTTTAATGAAGTAAATACGAAAACAAGATCACAATTTTTATAAAAAGAGAATAACTTGCATAATCGGAAGGGCAAGTTGAGGTATGGATGACTGGGTTTGTACTTTTGAGTTTTTCTCGTAATTGTCAGATCCTGCAGTGAAGTGTCAAGATCCTGACGTGGATCGTACAAGTGTCAGCTTGGAAATTCCGAGCTCTTTTACTACAATTTTGGGTGCAAAAAGACGAGGAAAGTATATATTTATTTAAAATTGGCCTTATGCATGTAAATTAAGGCCCTAATTAGATATTTTGGCAATTAATAATAATAATAATTATTATTATCTCAGTAATTATTAATAATAGTTATTGTCAAAGAGTGACTACAAAATAATTTACTAAAGCAAAAATGGGGTTTTAATATTTATAACAAGACAATATCAAAGTATATAAACTATGGATATTAAAATATTTTATTTACTTATAATGGTATTAAATAAAAACATAAGCCCATGTAACGTTAGAGGTTCAACTGATATATAATTACACAGTGCTTTATTCACAAAAGTGGCTTAAACCTAAGCTACATTTATTAAGTAAAAGCAAAAGCAGGTGCTCCAAAAGTCGATGATCTCTTCACAAACCTCCCTTTCATTCTAGGCCTTTTCTCTGCATTCAGTTTCCTCACCTCGTACCTTATTTTCTTCGAGAAAAGTCTTGTTCTCCTCTTCTCTCTGTACCTTGACACTCGAGCTTCTCTTCCTCCGTCCGCCATTGTTGGATGTCCTAACTGATACCCACTTGCTGTGTCCCCATTAGCTTGTCGATATTGATAAGCTCCGCACGTTCCCTGTCGAAACAAAACTCCTCAATGTGTTTACAGTCATAACATAAATTTACAATGATTTGGTAAAAGGTAAATTTCATTGATATACAAGATCGAATGAGAACTAATTTACCATGCTGTCAGGCCAACATTCGTCAGGATCAACGACGTCAGGTCTTTTGCCGGTAGTCCAAGGAGATCCATGGCTTGACCAAGCTGATATGATCGCTTCATAATCTAAACTCAATAGTATCTTTCTCTTCTTCTTCTTCGAACAATCATCGCTGTCTCCAAGTTCTTGACTATTCTTTGAATCTCTATCTCCTGTCAGTAGTTCCTTATGATCATCTTCCTCTCCACAAGTTTCAGGAGAATCGTAGTTGAAGCTCAATTCGAAAGTTTCATTATCCACATGACATTCCCTAACAGTTTCTTCCTTTATCTGTACGAACTCATGATCATTTTCAAGCTTTACTTTTCCATTCCCTGAAGAACTATTCTTTCTCTGAATATCCTCTTCCTTGCAATCTACAAGCCCCAGCTCATCCATGGCAAAAGACTCATTTTCAAGGCCTCTACCGAGCAAACTCTCCACATCTGCTTCAAACTCTGCAAGATCCATGTCAGAGGGTAGTAATCCATGTAGGTTCTCAACATCTGGCCCATAACCAGCGCGTAACAAACCCTTTGATTCGGCTCTATTAGCATCATCAGAACCTGTTTGATCAGTATCGTTACAAGCAGTAATTGTTGCACCTGCTTCATTTGAAATCGTTGTCGGCGTGCATAGCTCAGCAACAAAAGGGTCAAAGATTGGAACCCTGTAAAGAAGGTGCTCTTCTTCATTATCTTCGTGCGATACCTCTTCTGACCCAACTTCAGGCACTAATGGAATAGGGTTTTTAATGGTGTCCTCTACTTTCATTGAACGAAAGAAGGGCTTGCCATTTCGTGGTGTTCTTGCTTTTCTGGTGAACCATCTGTTCCAAGAGGGTAAAGAACTCTCCTTTGAATTACGTACCGACTCTAAAGATTTAAGCGATGAGGTCTTCAATTGGACCCTTTCATGTCTACGAGCTAAAGGGTTCGCAGAGTGCACCAAGGAATCACAGGCTTGACAAAGAAAGGCATCATCAGCTGCGCAGTACCATCGAGCTCTCTTCTTTATACAGCTATCACAAGCTCGAGCTGTTTTCCCACCAACAGCGTTGGCGATATTTTTGTTTGAGATCATCTGTTATGGCTTTTCTCGAGAAACAAACAACTGGGGAATTGAAAGAAAAACTGAAAACCAAGCTAAACCTGTGAATAAGTTCGCAGAAACTATTCAGAAACTGAAGGGAGCTTGAAGTAGTGTTTGGACCTCTCCGTGGAGCAATAATTCAGGGTGTAGAGGGGGGTATGACCCACAAGTTGCGCTTTTACAGTCTATTTAACAGTACTGAAGGGCCATTTTCTAGTAGCACTTTGATGTTTTGCAAAGAGAAAGGGTTTTGCACTTTTAGGACCACAACAATGCCTTATCTGTTATGTAATTGGCTGGAGTTGTAAGGATCATCCTATATCAAGTCCTCCAATTGGTTGCCTCTCATGTCAAAGGATTTCTGGTAGGGTTAAGTCAAGAGTGGTGAGGATGAGAACAGGCCTGTCTGGTTTCAATTCCTCGCTTTTTAAAATTTAATTAAAAAGTAATATTAAAACGTATGTGATATAAATATCATACATAAGTTAATACAAAATATATAAGTCAAGAGTGTGGAAGGCGATAATGGACTTTTTGATTCGAATCCTTCCCTCTCTTTCTGTCCAAATTTTCGTCACTAAAATCTGAGGTGACCCTTTTGTTGGTTTGTCTACTTCATTGCTCAACACATATACTTACAGTTTGCGGTCCCCTTGGTCACTATAATCTCTTGGATCTGAGCTTTAGTTTGTTTCCAAATAGGTCTACCGTGTTCATCCAATAGAACCTTGCCATTTCAATTTCCCTAACTCCTCAATCCAATAGAACCTTGCCATTTCAATTTCCCTAACTCCTCAATTACGGAGAAGAAAATCAATATGAAAACGGCTATCCGTGAAACGTGTCATTCCAATTTAAGTTTGTCAAATAATTGTATAATGTTCAATCTAAGATTTAGTATAACATGATGAAATGATAAACAGGTTTGAGCTTTCGTGTTCAAGAGTTTGGTATCGTGTGAATATATCATTTAGTGTAGTTATGACTAAGACTATATGTACCCACCAACTTTACTAGGTAATTGATGATTGAAAGTTATGACAATTCTTTTCTATATATGTGTATTATGACAAAAGTGAATTTAAATTTAAATTTGTAAATATTAGAACTTTAAAATATAACATAGAGTAAAAAAAAATGATATTCATATATAATAAGTGAAAGCAGTTTCAAATTTTATCTTTACTTATCTTAAAAGTTATCATAATTATTTTCAAGCCGAGACTATGAGATGTGTATTTAATTATTTTAAGCACCTATTCTAAGTTTACAACAAATAAGTTTTAAAATTTTCATATATTCTTTGAAATTATATAGTGCAATTAATAA
>JAOQMM010000001.1:159354-177507 GCA_027563515.1 Erythroxylum platyclados
TTAGCTTTTTTTCCCAAACCGTCCCCAAATTTATGTGTTGTCGAAATTTTATTAGTTCTACTCAAAAGGATGGTTGGAAGATCATCATTCTCACAACCTCGTACTTCATGCTCGAAATTAATATATTCAAAGCAATATATCAAACTATTCTCACAATAGGTTACCCAAGCTATCGACCTAAACCTACCTTCTACATACAAATGAAATTAATCTCAACTTGCTTAAGTTTTATAACGTTCGATACAAGCAAAGTTACAAAAAATAATACGAGTATTTTCACTTGGTGAACACTTCGAACTTGCAAAAACCCGTTGCTTGACTAGATGGAGAAGAACAAACAATTACAAGGTAACATTCGCAAGTCGAACAAAGCATTCGTCATAAGAATCCATTCCGAGTTGTTTGCTTGATTTATGAAGTGTTATCAAAAAACAATTGGAACACAATTAGCTGTAGCTACCTTCTTTTGTGGCTAGTTTCAACTTTACGTATATGGAGTGTAAAGGGTAGGTGATGAGTCCATTTTAATTAGCTTCCATTATTTCTATAGGCTAAATCCATAAGTTTTACAAGTTATGACGATCGTTTTGTAGAAAAAAACGGAGTGGAATTTGTTTCTTGGAATTTATTTTATAGTTATGATATGATCGACAATTAATGAAGGATCTGAAGCCAGACATTTCGTGGAAGCAAATGATACACGTATTGTATTCATAATAATGAGATTGAGTTCACACAACAACTTTGTCATGAACTACTAGTTCACCACCTACTTCAATTTTGTCAATCCTACATTTCCTGCATTTCAAATTGGAATAAAAATTGCATTATATTAATTCAAATTTTAAAAAATTGGTGTAAGATAGTGAAATTAAATCTTTTCTAATTACTTTATTTTACTATTCTTAATCTAAAAATATTCATCTTATTATATCCAATTACATCTTCCAAACTTATGCTTATATTTTGCAGATGTATCATACTGTAGATCTAACTAATATATGATCCACACTTTAGAAATATCTATTTATTCCTTATAAAATAATTGTTCAGAATTTTTATGTCAAATTTTGTTTTTTATGATTATATTTGTCTCTAATTAAGGTTGAGAAGAACAATTTATTATACCCATTTAATGAAAATTTTGATTTCTTCGTTCACACTGAAATTTTTTATATAAATTGGGTTGATTCTATTTCACTTATTATTGCTCTAATTTTTAATTAGTATAAATTATTCATTTTATAGAAAAAAGATTATAGTTATTTATGGCTTACTTGTTGCTTCTGTATATTTTTTTGTCCCTTTATTTATACAAAAAGAAGACTGACTAAGAATCCTACGTTAAGTTATTGGAGAAACTGGGAGTTGATGGTTGGATATACATATAGCAAACATCCAACGACCAACAACTGTCCGGAACTATTTATGTGTCTCTCATTCTTAGTCAATATACCGAACCTTCTTAATATGGTTAGACTGAAAAGAGGAAGTTAGTCTGGATAAGCTATAAATTGTAAGAAGTATCATTTAAAAAAATGTGATCATTCTGATTAAATTGTAAGATGTATCAAGGTGACTACAGCAAGCCTGCTCGATTGATTAACAAGTTGAAAATCCATTTCCTCTACTTCAAATTCTTAGTCAATTCCTTCACTAGCTAAACGTTTTTGAGCTTCCCTAGTTCCATCCTCAAGCAACTCAATATATGAAAATTTTCAAACCTTTCCATACTCAAGTTGGTTTCCCAAAAACATGAACTCTACAAGGGTAATGGGTTTCTATTTCTCCTCCCTCTTTTGTCATTTTAGCTTTGAATCTAAATCCTCCTCCACGATGGATATCAAATTTAATGATCTACAGCAAGTATCGAATCATGAATGTTCATGGAATGTAACTAACTTTGATAAAGATTTAACAATGAAAATATACCAATCTACTTAATCGTACACACCTTCATTTGGATGAATCGAGTGGGACAATTTTATGATTATGAAAATAGAAGAAAATGTTATGAAAGAAAAGGCTATAGCGTCGAAGTGAAGAACAATTGTCAACCGTCACAATAAATCTCGAAGGGTACACGTTAATTGATTGGCACAAATCACTTGTTTGGTGTCTAGCTAGCTAGCTATTTACATATATTCGAGTTGGCCACCTTAAAATTTATGGTTTTAGCATAAATGTACGTATGCTAGTCAATTACTGCGTTATCGTAGTTATGGTTGCCTGTCACTCGAATCAGTGTACTTCCCATCATGGCCCCCTTGTCTGCCGGTGGATTGAAGAGGAACATGAGTGTCAAAAATTTCAATAAATATTTTATAAATGTATAATAAATTTTAGGGTAGAGTTAGACTCAAATTTATTATGGTATCAAAGTTTATGCCTTTTAGAATAGAGTTAGGCTCAAATTTATTAACGTGAGTTAGCTAAATTTCTCAATTTTTAATTTTTTTTGTAAGAATTAATGCTCATTATGTCGTCCGCGAAATGTTAGATCGAACGTTAATAACCTGAGATATGTCTTCAATTTAAGGTGGAGAGTAAAATCAGATCTATATGAGACATGAAATCGGTGCCAGTCTCATATGAATCAGATGATTGTGAAGTCAGAATCACACCGATGTCACTATTAAGGGTGTTTCCAACGTAGGACTTGTCTCGGTCACCTAAAATTTGAAGACGCTCTAAACTAAAATTTTATTGACATTACATATTTGTGAAAATAGAAATTTATTGTTATTAACATCTTACAGGTAATCATAAATTATAAATACCCTGATTAGGATACAGAGTAAGATTATTATCATAGTATTTTCTTTGTATCATTTTTATAATAATAATAAAATATTTAAGTCATATATTAACTGAACAATATAAATTTCTTATTTTTCTTTTTCTTTTTTTTAAAAAATATTTTCTGTCTGCGTCACCCTCACTAATTAAAGAGATACATTGACCAAACTATAGCACAAAAATATAGTGATTCGTTGTCCAAGATTCATCACCGAAAACGCTGCTCAACTGTTTGTGACGCCTTGTTTTAATTAAAGCATATGAACTCATGAGTCGTCTATTTAGGTATCACGTGTACTTAAAATTTTAGGATTTGAAGGTGGAATAGACAGACCAGATTTCACGGTTTAGATCGATTATATTAATCACTAAAATGTGTTCTTACCTTTATCTCTACAGTTAATTGTGAATAATTAATTAGGAATACTTGCATGCAATTAATTAGGCATATAAATAATCCAACATTTCAAATTTTGTCTTCTCAAATTGAGAAATGAGTAGTTTTGCCCCTTTGAGCTGATCGGTGTAGGTGACAGTGCAGCTAATACATTAATTAGGTGACCAACTCTAATGGCTAATCAGTATCGGCTTTATGATTACAGGTCCTTCTAAACCACTTTTGAGGCAAGTAATGTCATGTCTACATCATATTCACTTGTAATGGTATAGTCTAATTAGAATTTCTCATATCCTTCCCATTTTTAATTACTGACAAATCTTCTGACACGGTTCGATCTCATTTCAATAGAGCATGGGCATCATAAGAAGTTCGTCTGATACAAGGAATTTCGATATCACATACTTTTCAGATTAATGGATGCTTCAAATAGCTTGTGTTGGTTTCTATGAAGTTGATAGGCATCAATTTGATGGATTATAATCAGAGGAATCAGAAAGGAATAGGATGTATTGAAATTGTATTGAGTTTGGATTTTTTTTTCTTCTTCTAAAGACTAAAGAGCTGTCTCTTTAAAATAACATTGCTTTTAGTATAGATATATTAACTCAGACCACATGCTTCTTGTCATGGACAGACCTGACCAGAAGTGAAAAACCTGGCAGACAAGTAACAAGAACATATATACCATGAACCGTTCTTTACATTCGAACCTTCTAGGATTGACTTTGGAACTGAACATAACCAAAAATTGAACTGATAAATTGGAAAGGGACCATTGTAAAATGCAAAAGGAATGTTAACGTATATTGATTATCATTCTCCGACCTCCACAAAGCGAAGAGCTTTGTATGCTAAGGTTTGAAAAATAAATAAATTAGAAAGAGAAAAGGATCAAAAATAAAAAAATTAAGAAAAAAATTCATTAGCGACGATTGATAAATTAATAACATGTTTAATGTTTTGTGTGATTGAAACAGTAAGCATATGATTTAATTAATTGGATATTAACCTGCTAAGTGCTAATTAAGATGTAATTAATTAACAAGAAGTCAAAGATAAATTGATATTTTCTTTCATTCACGAAATTTACACTTTCAATATATTTCATATACTTATTTCGATGCCCAAAGTGATTATACTTCACTTGTTTTCGTTCATCAATCCCAAAGAAAAACAATAAGTTTGATCTGTTTTCCTTGAACATTAATACATTTAAGGGCATACCTAAGAGAGAGAGTTTGACAAATAGGGTAATATAGTGTGAACAGTGAAATGAGCACAAGATAATACAGAAGAGAAAACGAGTGTGAAGTTCAGGCTCCAGAAGACCCTTTAGCAGAAACCAAGAAGCCATAAGAACCAGAACCCACCAATCTTTGAAGCTTCTTCAGAGCTTGACAACTTCAGGAATATGAACTGGGTACCTGTCGATACAATCAGACCAAGGTCCATCTGATGGTGTTTTGATGCTTCTGTTACACTTCCAAACAGCACTGTTACACTTGAATCCACTTCCGAATGCAATTTGCCAAACCCTATCTCCTCTTCTCATCCTTCCTTTGGACTCGATGTAACTCAACTCGTACCAGAGTGAAGACGAAGAAGTGTTGCCGAAACGATGCAGTGTCATTCTTGAAGCCTCAACGTGCTCTGCTGATAGCTGCAAGTTCTTCTGCAACTCATCGATGACTGCTCGGCCACCGGCGTGAATACAGAAATGTTCAAAAGCTTGCTTGAAGTCTGGGATATATGGCTTCCATTTGGGGTTGAAGATTTTGCGTCCGATGAGTGATATGAGAAACAGGAGCTGTTCCGAGGCTGGTAGGACTAGAGGTCCTATGGTTGTGATGTTAGACTTCAAGGCCTCTCCGGCAATGGCCATCAAATCTTTTGAGAGGTTAATGCCAACTTTGCCTTCTTTGTCTTCCTCTTCGTACACACACCGGTAAGCTTTGTCATCTGCACCTTTATGGGTTCGCACAACGTGAACCAAACGGTACTTTGATCTCCGGCGTTGGGATCGGCGGTTGGACAAAAGAATTGCGGCGCCTCCCATACGGAAGAGACAATTTGGAAGAAGCATGGCTCTTTCATTACCTTGGTAGTAATTTGGTGTGATGATCTCTGTGCTAACAACAACAGCATTTGAATTGGGATGAACTTGGAGAAGATCTCGAGCTAAATCAATTGAGATAAGACCAGCACTGCAACCCATCCCAGAAAGATTGAAGCTTTTAATGTTGCTTCGAAGCTTGTACTTGTTAATGATCATGGCGGATAGAGATGGAGTAGGAGAGAAGAGACTGCAGTTGACGATGAGAATGTCTATATCTTTAGGTTTAAGCCCTGTTTTCTTGAAAAGAGAATCCATGGCAGAGAAGATTACAAGCTCAGCTTCTCCTCTCGCAGCCTCCATGGTTGGTTTTGGAGGGATATAATGAATTGCCGGAGGCAAGCAAGTTTCTTCTCCAAGACCAGACCTTTCAAGAATTCTCATCTGAAACTCCACACTCTTTGGTTTATCCTTCAAAATAAGCCTGGAATGCTCCATAAATGTGGAGAAAGGAACACGGCAAGTGACCGGAGGCTTATAACAGGCATAATCAACGAGGTAGATTGTCCTAGGCTTAGACATGAAGTAAACAGTAGCTATAAAGATGATGAAGAAAGAGGAACAAAGAATCTGTATGAGGTCAAAATGAAGTGATCTCCAAAGGTTCAAGATTTCATCAGGACCTAAACGAAGAACCTCAATTGAAACACCAACCATTACAGGTACTAGCAGAAGATAAAGAATGTGATTAACAAGATACTGGTACCCAAGTTTAACATACTTGAGCTTCACAGAGCTGGAAAATTCCGGCAAGACTGGAGGCATTTTTGCAACCACAGAAACAACAAAAGATAAAGATATGTTACAATAGTTGTTTGGCCAGAAAGAAAATGGAGGATTGAGTATAGTAGGTGAGGAGAGGCAGTGAGTGGAGGGTAGAGATATAAAGCCGACCTGACTAGGGCAATGAAGGAGGCAGATGAGAGGAGTTAATGTGAGACTCGCATCGCTCAACGCCCACTTAACTTGTATTAATTTTCCTTACTTCCTTTTCTATCAATTTTTTGCAACTAAACATTGCTTATAGTTCTACACTTCATCAATAGGATCTTCAGTTTCCTTACAAGTACTGCACATATTCTATTCCTGATGTATTTATTTATTCACCTAAATCATAGTCTTCTTTCCCCAATTAATCTCTATGATCAACCATCTAATCTTGGTTCAGATATGTTTTCACTTTATTTTATTTAATAAACAGGGTAAAAGACATAACTTCTCCTAAGTTTGACAATTCTTTAAAAACTTCTATGATCATTAAATTTTTTTTTAAAAATTCCTTCTAATTTTTAATTTAAAATGAAAATTTATTCTCTTAGACTTTGGTTAAAAAAATAACGATGAAATACTTATAATATGAATATTAGATATGGACTAAACAAATATTACTAATATAATAATTCATATAAGCTCTTAAACCTGACTCGAACTCATTAAATTTGCTTTAAATTAATAATTAAATATAGTTATAATAAATTATTAATTTAAGTTAAATTTAATAATTCAGTTTCAATTTAAAAACTAAGGTTGAACCTCACGTAAGTAACATTTCATTAATTTATACTTAATGTTTATATTATATGTGTTTTTATAGTTATTTTTTAACCAAAATTTAAGGGAAATAATTTTCTTAAAAAAATAAAAATTAGAAGGAACTTTTTTGAAAATTTAAAGATTAAAAATACTTTCTAAAGTTTCTTAAACTACAAGAGATATCTAACTCGCTTAAAAACTCTAACCATGTGTTATATCATGCTATATAATTAGGAATGATTAATTTTAGAACAAAACTTATTCTATATCTGCTAACTTTATAGGTGATTCTAGAAGAGAAGGAACTTGTAACCTTGTGCAATAAACTAACAACTGTGTGCGACAATTACTGCATGGGAAGTTATGGCAACATAGGTGTCTCTTATCATTGGATGGACAAGCTTGAACATGGCAATCACTCATTGATCATTCAGACACATACGTGTATGTGTGTGTGTTTATATGGGAAATGGAATGATATAATCTATTTCCACGTATCGAAAGTGTGAACAAAAAAAGGAAACAAATCAAAAGACATCGTCGAGTGACATATGTAAAATTGACTTCGACAACTGAAGAGTCCGATTAATAATGTTAGGGTTCATTAAAAGCACCAAAAGATAAAGAAAAGAAATGTCGAAATGAAGCTTATATTGTTGTAGTTTTTCATGGATGTTAGAAAAGTGCAATTTATGACTGACTAAATTAACTTTCGTTTACTCATGATGTGTCAACACCTTACAACTTTTTGATTTTTGGGTCCAAGTTGATGCAAGAAGAACATGCATGCACTTAATTAGCGATTTGTCACATAACCAACAGTTTTTTGTCACATTTATTATAGCCTAAGATACTTATGATTAATATTTTATAAATTGAATCAGTTCAGCTGGTTTAACAATAAAATTTTTTGAATATGCTAACTTTTTAGTTTGATTTTTAACTTTATAGTTCGGTTTAGTTTAATAATTTTTATTTTTAAAAACTAATTAATTTATTAATTAATCGGTCAATTTTTGTAAATTTATCAGTTTTTATAAATCAAAATAAACCAATTATTTTTCAATTAAATTTTAAATTTTTTTATGGGTAATGATAGTCTTCTTCGATTACAAATTTTTTAATTTTATTCATTCTCTAACCAATTTTATGATGATCTAATACGGGTTGAATCTTTTTATGAGGAGTCAAGCCTATAAAAATAGTGTAAAATTAAATTGATATTCGTTAATTTGAAATCTTTGTATGATAAAAGTTACTGTTAATAATTTGAAAAATAAGTAAACAACGACGACAACAAATTTAGTTCAGAAAAAGAGTAGAAGATAGAATAATAATTATTCAATATTTCTGAATTAGCTGATCTTAAACGACTTAGGCATCGATTTTGGGAGTGAAATATTAACGAAAGCAAGATACCAGGAATGGAAAGAACATGAACTTGGACTTGGGACTTCTTGCGAAAATAAATTCTATGAATGCTAATTAAATATTCATGTTTATCCATTTTCGGGTCTGTATTGCCAAGTGTCATATGGCACGTAACTAACAACTTTGATTTCCATTATCTACACCACCAACTACGTTGACATTAATAATTAATATTATTAAATAAAAAATTATTGTATAAAATTAGTGAATTATTTATTATTAATAATATCGGTAATATATCACTCATTATAAAACTTACTAAGTATCAATAATAACGCTAATGTGAATTTTGAAAATTTCATAAAATCTTAGGAGTTAAAATCGTCATCTATTTTTATGAAGAAAATGAAAGAAATAATAAATAAAAAGTTACAAATATAAAAATAGAACTAGTAATGATAATTTTAAAGATTTATTATTTACGAGTTATTTTATTTGCATTTATCAAAATAATTAAAAGGATTATTGAAATTAACAAATTTTCAGCCCTGCAAGTGAGACACAAAATTCCAAGCACACGAGATTTCCGTGATCGATTAATCATTATCATCTGTAAAATTCATCATGTGAACTTAATAATATTACCTACGATAAAGGAAACTACTTGTTTTAGTAGAGAAGGTGAGCTTATTAAATATACAGTTTTTATGTTTAAAATAAATGTCGTTTCACATCAAAAACCCATATTTTGAGTACAAGAGGTGATTATTAATCGATTTATCCACATTGCTTCTTGGTTTTCTTTTCTTGTAATGAAGAGGTCAAAATCTTCAAGTAGAATTGAACTTTCTTGGGTAAAGTAAATATCTCGACTCTTGTGCATATATCTTTCTTTCTTACAAAACCACAAGATTTTTGGGTCAATTAAATATCCCACTTGGAATTATAATTTAAAATTAGCTATAAAAACTAGAAACTAGACTTAGAATTGAACTTATTAATATATGTATTTTATTTCTATAGTTTTCAATAACATTTTGTATCAAATAATACTAACTATATAATAGTAATTGCAATTCTAAGATCAAAATTTGAACCGATCTTTAAATTCTTTTTTGGTTTCCAAACTTAAGTACTTCTTATAGATATTGTCGGATGTTACATCAGTTGTTGTCAGGTATGTGCTGAGTCAACTCGTTCAATTAAGTCGGACTGCCACTTGTCACCATAAAAATTAAGTTCATGTGGTAAACGTAGTTACAAGGTTTCAAATAGTGGATTTTGTCCCAAATGTCTTTTCATTTTTCCTTTTTTTTTGGCTTTCAATGTTTTCGTAGCTTGCAAGTGACAGTTGAGTAGTTGGACGTTAGATCACTCTGAAACCCTTTTCTTTATTATTCACCGCTTATTATTATTTTCCTATAGCTGAAAGTCAGCATCAGATTACGTTTATAAATGAAAGGTTTGAAGAGATAAGATGCGAATGTGTTTGAATAAGATAATTCTGTTCATAATTAATTCCTACGGATCACCAAACTAAACATCATCTTAAGGCTTCAATATCTTACTTCCAATTTTCTAAATTGCGTATGGTATTAGGTTTTACTCAATCTTTGGTGTTGAATGAGAAATTTTGGCAAGGAAGATCAGACAAACAATTGGTTTAATTCTTGCCCACCAAACATAACGAAGAGCAAAATACCTCGACAACAAGTGAAAAGTACAACTCAAACTCCTATTGCATATGAATCTCATAATTCCTATATGGATGGACTTTGAATGGAACTTTATCCAATATAATTAAATTAATCACCAATTTCGTAATGATGATGATATATTGAAGTGGTCAGCAAATAATCTATTTTCTTTCTCAATATTACAAAATCCAACTTAGAGTTATATTTAATTTTAGCTTGACTCTTCAATCAAACTTGACCCAAAATCAACTAATAAAATCTGAATTAATTGAGATTTAAATTATGGTCGAACCTGAATCCGATTAATTTTTTAATAAAAAGACGTACAAGTAGATGAAAGTTAATGTTTGAAACTAATAACATAATTTAATGCAAGTGTTCAAGCTATATAGATAGAAACATGTACTTGTGAGTCGATTAAAGAAAGTGGGCATTACTCATGTTGGCAACAAGTTGGGAAGTTTGGAATGGGAAGTGGGACTAACCAAAACCAATTCCTTAAAGAGATGAGAAGGTATCTGTTGGTTGTTGGCTCATTTAATAAGGTTTTATAAAAAAATCCCAATTCAATTCAATTGCCCTTAGCATCAAGTTGTGGGTGTAACAGTATAAATATTGTTGTGCAGTTCTATCTATATTACGTACCAAAAGATGATGTTTTGCGTTGTGTAGGGGCTATTCGAGTTGTCTTTAATTAAAAGCTTCGGTTGTTTGCTAACAGAATTTAAGCGTCACTGCATACCTATGAATTTCCAGATTTTTATAATGTTTGATAGGATAACCGTGACTTTCCCCACAACCTCTCCTCTATCATTTGCTTCTTCATCATTCATATCCGGTTCTTATTTAATGCAACGTGAGAATTAAGAAAAAACAAATAGAGAAAATTTGAATATCTTTTTATTTGAGCTTGAATAAAAAGTTACAAATTCTTCAATACCTCCAAAAAATCTTTAAAATATAAAAAGTAACAAATTAGAGTCCTAATAAGATTGCAAGTAAAATTTGAAAAAAATAAAAACTTTTTGACAACCCTAAACAATGAGAAGACAGTGGAATTTTGGTTCGAAAATTGGATTATAACCGATGTTTTAAAAATCTGACATGAAGTTAAATCAATCAGATAAAAAATTTAAGGTTTAAAAGGTTCAACCAGTATTAGAACACCATAAAACTAGTTGAAAATTAAATAAAATTATAGAAATTAAAATTAATTGAAATTTAAAAGAAATTGTCCTTATTTATCGAAAAATTTGAAGTTTAATTAAAAAAAGATTATTAGTTTATTAAAATTGACCGATTAATCAACAAGCTGATCAATTTTTAACAACAAGAGTTATTAAAGTAAATCGAACTGAAAAATTAAAACCTAAGCTAAAAATTCAAAATTCAAAATTACAGTTGAATTGTTCGAACCAATTGGATTTTTAATTGTTGCTTATAACAATGAATTGATTTTAATCTTATTAGAATAGACCCAAATATGTATCTTTTATATATTATAATTCTTGTAATTTAACGTTAACAAAAAGTTTTAACCCATCAAAATTGATCTATCTAATGATCCATAAACTCAAGGCTCATAATATCCGCATCATTATAGATCTCGATCTCAATCCAAAACTGAATTTGATAATGCCGAGTCTAACTAGGAACCAGAACGCGAATCTATTTGTATCAGAGTATAAACCTGAAAAGAGAAAACAGGTTAAATTGCATTGAATTAGATGGGGGCACGAAGTTCTTGGGATAATAAGATATTAATCTTTATACATGTAAGTTGAGATACATATATATCTATCAGAAAGGTAAGATTAATTTAGTGTAAGAGTATACAATTGCAGATTATAACGTATACTCCTAATCATGTTTAGGGTATATTTCAAGTGGAAGACCATAATAATCTGTTTTTGCATTATCAACTATGACTCATATTTTTATGCTTATATAAGACTTGAAATTAATTTTGACAAATATGAACACTAGCTTAATAATGTTCGTCGAAATCATACTAAATAAGAAAAGATTGATGAGTTCTAGTTTGATAATTAATTAATTCAGTGAAATATTACTATTAGCATAACAAATGTAATATGAATTAAAACATTGTGAAATTTAACTTCATTTCATAAACAAAATTCTTGTAAACACATTCTGTTTAATTAATATGTATCAAAAGTTAATCAAAATGTCCAGCACATTATCGTCATGCACCAAAAATAATTAAGAATTAATATATATCATAACCATTATTTATCAAAATAATTAGTATGTTAATAATGTGACTAGGACTTCATTTTATGCACATATTAACACAATAATCATACACCAACATAGGTTCATAAAGCAACACGATATAGGGATATCATTATCTATAAAAATCTTAAAAAGTAGGATAATTAAAGTTTAAATCTCCAAAACAAACTACCAATGACTAAAAAAGAATGGGTTAGTAATAGCGTTCTTAAATTTACATCCCACAATTAAAAATGACAATCTGATTTCTATTAAGTTAGGTTTACTTTGTAAATCAACGAAATTTGGTTTAGGTTAATCAAACTTTGATTTAGAGACTTGGTCTGAGAATCGATTCTTACCCGAGAATAATATCATTTTAGATAGTCTAAGCAATTTTGGGTCTGGGTTCAAGTCGTACTACTTAACTCTCTGAATTTAGGTCAAATTTTAATCTCAATCTGCTAGTCAATCGACTCAATCTAATGCACAACTTAATAGATTATGATTTACATATTGATTCTTGACAATAGTTGATATTGACTTACTTTGAGTTTGATTGGGATAACTTTTAGTCAATAGTCCATTAATGGGGGTTGTTGATATAATAATTAGTCTAATAACTGGTTTATAGCTTGCACTTGTTTTAAATACAAATCTTTAGTAGGTGAGTGCACTGATTGAATTGAACTATTTTTCCTTTTCGTCGGCTCATTTGAATCTGCTTGCTTCTCTTTTAGCCACCCTTTTTGTCTATTTCTTCTGAGACACATCTGACTGAGTAACAAGATTTGTAGTCTATTGTAGTTAATGGGAATATGATGACTATTCAAATTAAAGTTAAGCTAATTAAATAAAAATAAGGATGCAAATATAAGTGTGCATGAAGTAAAGAGAATACATACATATTGATGAGTTGAAATTGAAAAAAAAAAAGGTAGACTATCAATCGAAGTAGCAGAAGCAGATTTGTTAGTAATTTGGTGCTGGGATTTCATGTTCTAAACTTAGTTAGTGATCTGGAAGTACAACAGTTTTAGAGATGATAAACATTAAGCAACATGAAAGCTGAATTACAAATGCAATTAATTAGGTTAGATAATAAAACACATATTTAATAAAGAAGGTGAGGATGAGAAATTATGGTAGCTCTCGTAGAATAGGAAAATTTAAAGTTTCTTTATAATTTTTAAATTTTCACAAAAATTCCATCTCTTAAACTTAAGATAAAAAATAATAGAAAAATAATTGTGATATGAATATTAAATTAGCTAAATGTTCTTGACATAATAATCTAAATTAATTTAAGTTAAATTTGATTCAAATTTAAGAAATATATTGAATAGTCTTATAATCAGTATTTGATTGATTCACATATAATATTTATAATACTTATATTTTATCGTTATTTTTCAACTGAAATATAAGAAAATTTTTCTAAAATTGCTTTTGTTTTGTTTTTTTAATTACAGGGAGTTTCGAAGTTTTTACTCAAAAACTATTAACTTGAGTAATCTTAAATAGACTTTCGATTGTCCCAGAAGAACTGGCAAGCTCTGGTCCTCTTCCATCGAGTTGTGGCATCAAAGGGTTTGCTAGTTTTTTTCCAACATTCAAGTCGAATGAGGTTGGATTTGACGTTTGGGTCTCTTTGAGTCTTTGTACTCTTCTCGAATTGATCTTCCTGTACCTAATATACACAAAACTTTAATTTTCTTAGACAAATTGGACCCAACCCATCTGCCAACTACCTTTTATTTTTGACAATTTTCGCTCCAATCTTTTGATAGCCACACATCTAATAAATTTCTGATTAATTTCAACTTTTGGCTTTATGAAATGATGTTTATAGATATGAACCACTATGATGTTTATAGATATGAACCGCTATGGTGTTTACATGCATGTGTTATTAAATATTTGATTTGACAGATGACGGTAACTTAAATTAAAATTTCAATTAGAAAAATTTCGCAAACAAATTTATTATTAATACATTAATCTTTTGATGGTAATTAGTTATAGAGCACACATCTTTAAGTCTAGCGTTTAGGATTAAAAGATTGAGCTAGGATCGATTCAACTGTTTAGTGATACAAATTTCAAGTAAGCTTGGTTAAATTTTACAGAAATCAATTAAGTTTTCTAAAACCAACTCAGTTTTGAAGACTGATACAACAACAATAATTTAGTAAAAATTTTATTAACACGTAAAATTTAGGAAAGTTCAATAATACATAACTTTATCTTAATTAATAAAGAGGTTGTTAAGTTCATCATCAACTTTAAAGACTAATGATGTACTTAAATTGATAAGACCGATCTGTTTATTTACTTTCAAAATTTATCTTAAAGTATTGAATTGATTCGGTTCTTGATTTTCTTATTTTGAAGTTAATAAAAGTATTATTTTATTAGATAAAAAATCATAAATTTTTTATTTCATATATGTATGAACTTTCTCATATTAAAAAATGAAAAGCACCCATTGAGTTATAAATTATATAATGTAAAAAGTTGATATATAATTTTTTTTGTTAACAATATGTTTGCAAGACAGCTGTGGAGTAGTGCATATTAAACAGGGTCAGTTACTTATAACGGCTAAGAATTTCTTCTCCCAACTAATGGGCATGGGTAAGATTGATAAATCTACAGGGAGCATGAGAAGAGTGCTAGCAGGTACGATGGACCAAAACCTTAAAGACGCCCTCATCTCCCCATTCATAGAGCAAGATGTTAGGAAGACAGTGTTCGGTATGCATCCTTCGAAAGCACCTGGGCCGAATGGGTTCTCAACATGGTTCTTCTAGTCCACGTGGGAAATCATAAGATAGTTATTTACAGAGGCAACTCTGGAATTTTTTGCAACTACAAAAATGATTTAAGAGGCAAACAATACCTTTATTTGCATGGTCCCGAAGAAAAAAATCCTCAAACGCTGACTGATTTTAGACCCATCTCCTATTGTAATATCTTCTACAAAGTGATTGCAAAACTTTTGGCTAATAGATTGAAGGTGGTGCTCTGAGGTAAGATTGGCTTTTCTCAAGGCATCTTCATACCGGGAAGAAATATAGGAGACAACATCTTATTTCTTCAAGAATTGTTGAAGGTCTATGCTTCGGGGAAGAGAATAAAGAGTTGTATGAGTGTGTCCAATCATCTTCACTGAGTATACTTGTAAACAGGCTTCCCTCTAAACTATTTAAAAATGCACGGGGCATTTGTTAAGGTGACCCACTTTCCCCGTATCTCTTCACCATTGCCATAGAAGGTTTGTCTAGACTTCTATATTCTCTTACTGCTGCCAATGGGAATTGTAATTATCATCATCAATGCTCTACACTCAACTTATCCCTCCTCATATTTGCGGATGATCTACTATTGTTTTGTGCTGTTGATAGAGAATCAATTTATATCTTAATGAAGGCATTGCAAATGTTCTCGAAATGGTCATGACTGAATATCAATTTGGAGAAGAGTAGTTGATAAACCTCATCAAACGTTAACAATCCCATGGAGTTCAGCGGAGCTACTGGCTTAGGCCCCCATCCTCCTTCTTTGAGGAACCTTGGGGTGCCCATTAAAAGTCCAAGGTTAAAGATGTCTGCTTGTATACCTCTATTGGAAAAAAATCAGAGCCAAAGTCCATTCATGGCATAATAGACACCTATCATATGTCGATAGAATTACACTGATTATTTCTGTTTTGAGTAGTCTCCACTTACATTGGATAGCACATTTACCTGTACCTCAGAAGCTCAAGAAAGAAGTAGACAGATTGTTAAAGGCTTTTCTTTGGTCGGGTAAAGCAGAAACAGGTAAGCTTGCTAAAGTTAAATGGAGTGACATCACTTTCCCAAAACAACAAGGGGGGTTGAGCATAATTTCCAAGACATCTATGCAGAAAGTCTTATCGAGTAAGAGAATCTGGCAGCTGTTTTCAGATAAATAAGTGATGTGGTCTAAATGGATTCATGAATTCTACCTCAAGGAAAGCAACTTCTAGCAACTTCTAGCAACTGGAAAGCTCTTCTCATTTCTCTACGATATTCAACCATCTGTTGAAGCTTAGACAATGTCTCTACCCACAGATTAAACATAGAGTGAATGAAGGAAGAAATACTTGTTTCTGGTTCGATAATTAGCTTGAAGCCAGTCCCCTAATAAGCAATCCTGCTTTTGCGCAATTGAGGAACCGAATACCAATTGAGTCGAAAGTGTTTATCCTCATTAAGATGGTGAATGGTATGGGAACTTTAGAGGTTTCGCCAGGCTAAGAGAATCTCTTCCACCACTGGGAGATACAGGTTTAGAGGATAACATCTATTGGAGCCTAAATCCCCAAGGCCTATTTATGAATCACACTTGTCATAAGATTTTCAAAGCCGATAGAATAGAGGTACCATGATATAAACTCATCTAGTCTAAATCTCTAAATCCTAAAGGTGCATTTATTGCTTGGCTAGCTATCAAGAACCGTTTGAAGACTAAGTGTAGGTAGTTTGGGCTGAATGAAACAATATGTGTTTTATGCCATAATGCTGATAAGGATCATAATCACTTGTTTTTTAATGTGCTTATTCGAAACCCATATGGAGCAGACTTCAACATATGCTGGAGATATCTAACCCAACTTACAAATGCGAGCTTACCTTGATCTGGTTCATTAACTACTCCTCTATGGGTAAAGTGCTTGCTTTGTTACATAAAGTGGTTTTTGTTACTACCATATACATGATATGGAAGGAGAGAAATAGTCGAATCTATAAGCACGTGGAGGTAACTAAATATCCGCTAGCTGATAAAATCGTAAATTGGATTAAAGTTGCAATCCTAGCTAACAATGTTGGTCACGTTCTCACTGATAATATGAAGGCGCAATGGTATATATGAAGGGGTAGAGATAGTGTCATCATGACCCCTGATGTGTTGTTTTTCAAATCTTTGTAATAGAATTGTAAATCCTATCTATAAGCTAGTGAACAGTAGATTCTCCTTCTAATTTCCAAACTTTGTAATAGCTTTGCTATAGATATAATATTATTCATTCATTTCCCAAAAAAACAATTTAATAAGTAAAACATTAGCATTAAAAATTTTTATATTTCATAATAGAATTAAAATGGTTTTGTTCTTATAAGTTACAATCACGTTTTTCACTCAATCATCTACAGTACACCCACCCATCTAACTTTCTTTTCACATTATCACATATCATTGACATGACAACATTTCTTACAATAAATGCAACCAATTCACGTGAATCGTAACCTATCTATATCTTTTATTAAAATTATATATATATATATATATATGGACAGACAGACAGACAGATAGATAGATAGATAGATAGTTTGGCACGCATTGCAATTTATTGAAAAAGGCATATAATTTAATAGCAATTATACATGTTCACATTCTGTTTTATATGTTTTTGACACGTTAAATAAGTTCTTTGCCATACTTTTTTTTAACAAAGTGGAGCAATAACTAAGAGCTAGGATAGCCTCTAGGAAAGGCAATACCATAAGCATCAGTGGAGAGAACATGAAGTAGGTCCCCTGGAGGCTCAGCTAACACCTCACGCTCCACCTCCAAATCACAAGCCACCTTAGCTAGACAATCAACACAAAAATTACCCTCCCTCAATATATGTTGCAGTGAGCAGGACTAATGCCTACTTAACAGTTCTCTTATATCCAAAATTAGACCACCTAATGGATGAGACAAAGCATCAGTTGTTCTAATAAGGTCAATCACCACTCGGGCATCCAATTCACACTCCACATTCCTATACCCTTCTCTCCATGCAAACAGTAATCCAAACCACAAAGCTTGCATTTCAGCTACTATGTTAGAATAAATACCCACGTGAACTTTGAAACCTACCAACCAAATACCCATACTATTTCGCAACAAACCCCTTGTAACATCCCTAAACATACCCCAATCGGAATTAGCATGATTAGATGTGGAATTAAATGATTAAAATTGAGTAA
>JAOQMM010000001.1:214727-226788 GCA_027563515.1 Erythroxylum platyclados
TTTGCAGGTAGCTGATAAGTGCAGAAAACACTTTCTGCAGATGTTTTGGATGCCTCATCAGGGGGACTTAAAGGGCTCTTATAGCCTGAGGCTTATATATGAGTTTGGATTGAGGTCCAATTGAAATCGAGGTTTTAAGTCTATTTGCGATCCATTTCTTTGTCCAAGTAAAAAGGGATGCAAGTCCATTAGTGGCACGTACAAGAACCTTTCACATAGGGATAATATTTGGGGGTTCAGATTCAACCCAAAATTAATAGGTCAGACTTAAATAAACCGAAATCTTGGGCCTAATTTTTAAAAAAATAAAACCTCGACCGGTTTGAGTATACGTCAATCTCAGCTCGAACATGACTCCCTCTACTTTCACGTCACTTCAATGAGAATATCTTTACTGTAATGGCCACCTTCTGTCTTACTTTATTAATATTTGAAAGTAGAAGGAACCAAAAAAGACCACTTCAATATGCGCCTAAGCTTCTTGTCATGTAAATGTAAAGACTACAGAGACCACGTATGATATCTAGAAATTGCAATGTCTTCATTGTTTGTCATGCACTTATAATGAAGTAACAAAGTTGATTTAATTAACATTTATAAGTTTAACGGATCTTTGTTTTTGATCTGTTATTTTTTTGAATAAATCATTGATTATATAATAAAAATTACAAAATCTCACATATAAATTAAAATTTGAGTCTGATGAATTAATCATTTTAAAAATAAAACAAAAAATTATATTATTAATTGTAGGAGAATTGACAAATTGAATTTGTTTTAATTAATTAAATTAAAGTTAGTTGAATTTTAATTTAAATACATATTTAATTTGAATAATTCAAACTTATCAAAACCAATTTCATAAAATAACATTGTTTCAAGCTTAGGATCATATTTTTAAGATTGATGGTGTGATATATACCTTAATGTTTTATAAAATATCAAGTTAAAAATTATATCTTTAATCAATATTTAAAAAGATAATTTTTAAGATCAGATTAATACTTGATAAGTCTAAATTATTTAATTGTGATATAATATAGGGAGAACTTAACTTAATTAACAATAACATCAACACATACTTGATAAGTCTAAATTATTTAATTGTGATATAATATAGGAAGAACTTAACTTAATTAACAATAACATCAACACATAGTATGCGGAGTATAAGAACTTAATTAAGATTTATGGTAAGTAAATGCTCTTTAAAAAATGTTATGTATCGAGACTTTTTGCCTATTTTTAAAGTAAGTATTCACGCTCTACCAAACGTATTGTCCCCCGTATAAATGAGCAATAAAGAAAGTCCAACTTCAACACGTGATTAATGGAAATAACAAAGAAGAAAAAACCAATGGATGAGTATGCTCCTCGTGGAAAGGAGAGACCATTAGTCTTGGTCAGCAACGATGTTCTTCCTAGTTAATTCCCTCCACCCTTCACACGTCATCTACATGACCTATGCCTCCACCGTCACTCACCGTCAAGCACCCTATTGCCGCCTTTGAATGACGTAAATCCAGTTCCCAATAACACTGACCTACATCTTTAATATAAGTCACCTCTCTTCCACTACACCGCAACATATCTGACCCAAAAAACCACTCTCTATGGAGGGAGAGAAAAGGAAGCTGCGAGATGTCGGCGAGATGGAGGGCAAGAAGTTGAGGGAAGAAGACGAGGGAGCGACGGAGGAGGAGGTGGACGAGTTTTTCGCTATAATTAGGAGGATACATGTGGCGGTGAAGTACTTTGAGAATAGTAGCGGAGGCAAGAAATGGAGAGAGTCGTTTGAGAGAGAGGGTTTTAAGGAAGTTAATGGCGAGGTTGGTGGTGGGGAGAAGAAAGAGGACGTGTCTGTGGATGAGAACTCGGGTTTTGATCTGAACTTGGTTCCAGAATCAAAGGAGTACCAACTGTAACTCAAATATATGTTTGAATAACCTAAAGTTTGTTTAACGTTTTTAAGTTTTTAATCTTCCAAGTTCACGTGAGATATGCAGTGTAAAAGGACATGAAAGGTGAGCTCGAGGTTTTTACTGATCCTTGGTTTTTTCACAAGATACAGGATGGAGCTTTCCTTGTTTTTTCCGATCCGGTGACTTAGATCTCAGTTTGATGTAACGATGAAACTTAGCTTCAACCAAATACAAATATCAGTTTTATTTTGTATTATCGATCAACAAAGGAGCTCAGATCTCTATGTATGAACGCTGAAGCTTCTTTGCATTTGGCTACTTTAACAATATATTCCATTTCTATGTATTTGGTTACAGCCCTTTTCCAATTTTCTTATGAATGAAAAGACCAAAAGTAAAAAAGAAATCTGAAATGTCCCGTGTGTTTGCATGTTTCATGATCATTGATCATTAGTCTTCCTGCTCTTAGCAACTAGGAATGATTCAGCTTGGAGGCGGAAGAAAACCAGTGCTTACAGAGCTATCTACCCTAAGCCATGCTTTTCATAGTTAGGCTTCCATGACCGGACCTGGCCAAATGTCAGGGTTGCATCTGTTTGTTGAATGGTGAGATTGACTGACATGTGAGAAGGGGCTATTTCAGTAAACTTTTCTTTCTTCCTGTCTCAGTTGCAGATTCTGACACTCGGAAAATTTTTAATGTTTATATTATTATATGAGCATCACATCATAATCACCGTTATCATTTAACATTCAATCAAAATTATGTTTAACTCACGAAATCTAAAAAAATCTAATTACATGCTACCTTATTTTTATATAATAAAGAGGTTACACCCCGTTTTACTCTTATATAATAAAAAGAGGTTATTTATGATAAACTTAAATTTTATATGATATGACAATATTACAAAATTATAAATGATATTATTATATGAGTTATTGAGCTTAATTAGTTTTGACTTTAATTTTAAAAAATAATTGATAAATTTTGAAATTATTTGATGTTATGAAAATAATTCATATGCGTAGAAAAGAAAATGATTTGTTTTGATATATAGTTAATTTCTTGTTATTTTAGTTATTGTGAAGCTTAATATTTTTTAATGTTTATGTTTACTTTTCAATTTAATGGTAAAGATGAGTTAATTTTGATATAATGAGAATTATTAATTTAATATTTAGTTAAATTTGAATATTATTTGATATTTTTATCATATTTTTATAAAAATATTGAGTTAAGGTGATTATATAATTTTATTTTTATAAAAATTAAGAAAAATGTATAATTTTATATAAAAATATAGAGTTGATATTAAACCTAAATATATAATTTTAGTGAATAAATTTGTAAACTTATTTTATTATCACTACTAAATAACTAAATATTATTCTGTATTTAAATTATATTTTTATAATATAAAAAGTTAAGAAAATTTTGTTTATAATTTGTAAGAACACACGCAAAGATGAAGAAGATGAAGATGAAGTTTGATGGACTTCAATGGAACGTAGAGACTGATTTTAGGTACCCACAGATTTAAGTCCAAAAATAGCTTAGGTTTACTTCCGGCCCAGAGAAGAGGTTCATGTAAGCAGGGAGCAGAGTTAGCAACGGGCCCAGTTTTGTTTTTTTTTATTATCCTGAACCCGAGTCAAAACCTAACCCTACCTGAATCATTAATTGAGATTTGAGCTTTGATAGGTCTGAAAATAACTATTCATCATTCTATAAAATAACGTTGCTTTGTATATGAAAAAAGTTCAGTTTTTGAGTCGATCTCAAATTATGAAAACCCGAGCCAAAATCTCAAATATACCTCAACCAATACTCGAAACAAGGGTCCGAACCTAAATTTTTAAGTTTTTGAAAAAATTTAACTTAATTTAAAACTCAATCAACTCAAACCGAATTTAGTGATTTTCATATAAGTTAAAGCGTGTGCAATTTTATATTAACTAAATTCAGACTAATTATCTTATCATATTTTATTTTTTAATGGGTCACGAGAGCCTTCTAAGTTGAATTAAAATAAGAAGAATTAACATATTAATCTAGTTTAGTTTATTAGTACCTGTAGCATTCATAATAAACTTAATTACACTATAGTAGATTCCAATCTTCTAATCTTCAATCTTGCTTTTGTTACTTTTTTATTTCTATGACATCATATGCTTATAATTTTAATATAATGTAAAAAAATAACAAAAAACAAAATTAGATATCATTTCTAATTTGACCTTCTCTCTTTTTTTTAATACAAGTAACCTTCAATCTTCTTTTCGGTTAACATATTAGCTAGGCTTATTGTAAACGGTCTTTTTACTAGTTAAAGGTAAGATTACTTACTACTAGACCTCTTCAGATCTCATGTATTAACAGGACTTTCACTAAATTGTTATTTTTGTTGTTGTAACATATTAACTAGGCTTGGCAATTAAGTTTAGATTGAACCCGATTTCATCAAGTTTCGGGCAGGTTTGAACTTTTTTATTTTAAAATTTTTGGACTTTTGTATAAGCTCAGACTTGGGCTATCTAGCCCTATCTGCCTAGAGCCTAAAAGTTTTAGGCAAAATGACAACATTGTCTTCCAATTTTTAAGTTTTAAAAAAGAAGAATAATCATATCTCGAACTCAGACAGTCCAAGTTCAATCAGGCTCAGGTTTAAGCTGTGTGTTTCAAACTCATTCAAGCTTTGAGCCAAGCTCGAGTTCAAATATTAATTTTCAGACCTAAACCCTATCTGCCCGATACCATCCCTATATTTGCTAAGTTGTTAACCTCCAAAATATATGTTTGTACTGAAATGAGATTTTTCTGAATTCACTCTACCACTGAATATTCCTCAAGTTGTAATAAAGCTATAAACTTCTAAACTGAGCATCTTTATGTATTGCTGTACATGTTGTTGAAATATCTATTTATTCTTGTTGCAACAGAAAGAAGTAGAACAAGAAATGATTCTTTTACACTTATGAATACCACATTACCAAACATACCAAACAAGGAGGAAATTTTGTCAATCAAATTAAAAGCATAAAACTACAAGGAAGATTTCTAAGCACGCAAAGATCCCGATATGTGTAGGTGATTATTTAGCAAATGACAAATCAAATAGGATTTGATCGAATTATCGAGAATCTATCAAGTTTGAATTTAAAGAATTAATTTGAATCGGTTCAAATTGGTTCAGTTGAAATATAAAATAATGTTAAAATAATATTATATTTTAATCAAGTCAATTGGAATTTAATACAGTTTAAATTCTTAAGAATTAATTTGAATCGAAATAAATTAGATAATTTTTTAAAATTTAATTAGTAAAAATAATTGAGGGCGACCAACCCTAAGTATATATCCTAGAAGCAAATATAATAACCCTCAACTTGCATCAATGGATTATAATAAATCCAAAATGTTAAACAAGTTCATGTCTTCTTACCCGTTGTCCTTAAGGAATCGATTGCTAGTTAATTGAAATAATTGAACACTTCATTCTCTAATCTTGACAAAATTTGACGTAAATTGACTTTAAGCACAATGCATTCTTTTCCTGGAATATCATGAGATGTTGAAATGAAGCATTAGATACTAAATTGACATGAATTATATTTTTCCCCCTCATTTTCTTATATGAGGCCGGCATTATTGTTAATCTAATTATTATTCTTATTCAATGTTGCTTATGTTAATTATTATGATCAATGATTGACAAATCTAACTGACTCAGTTGATCTAACCGTAAAAATCTTGAGCCATCTAACATTTTAGTTCAGTTTTTAACTTTTAGTTTGATTTATTTTAATAACTCTTATTATTTAAAACTGATTAATTTATTAAGTAATCGGTCAATTTTTATAAATTAATAAATTTTTATAAACTAAAATAAATCAATTAATTTTCATATAACAATCTCTTTTTAATTAAAATTAAAATTCTTTGATAGATAAGGACAATCTCTTTTAATTATATTTCAAAATTTTTAATTTTTTTCAATTTTTAACTGATTTTATGACGGTTTAATACCGGTGAATTTTTTAAATCTTAAATTTTTTGTCTTACCAGTTTAGCATCTGATTAAAACATTGATTTTGATTACAGAAATTAGAGTCCAAAGTATCCATCCAACTCCCAACTCCTAAGCTAAATTACCTGTTTTTATTTCGATAAGCAATCAATGGTTGGTTGCATGTACCCGTCAAGCACAAGATGTCCACTTGCAAGATTTAAATGAGCTAGAGATTGGTATTTCTTGAATTCTATGAAGTGTTTTTTCAATTTGTCCTTATCCTTGAGTAATCGATGTAATGTTTTAGGGAAAGCATACAGAAACAGAAGAAGACAGTAAGTTTGCTATAAAATCAAAGAACTTGTCTTTTTAACAGTTAATATTCCTTATAGACCTATTACAAATAAAGGTAAATGAAGAAAATATTCCTTATAATTTAAGAAATAAAAAAAATCTCTTAATTTTTAAAATTTTGAAACAATTCTTTCTAATTTTAAATTTTTATAAAAACCTTTTTTCATAGATTTAAGTTAAAACATAATCATAAAATACACATAATAAGAATATTAAATAAAGGCTATTTAAATATCATTAATATAGCATTTTAAGTAAACTCTTAAACTTGGACAAAACTAATTAAAATTAATTTAAAAATAATAATTTAATATCTTTATAATAAATTATTAATTTAAATCGAATTTATTTAATTCGACTTGATAGTCAATTATGTAGCATCTCGCAAATAAAAGTTTTCTTTATATAAATAATATTTAATCAATTCGTATATAATGCTTGTATAGTGTGTATTTTATCATTATTTTTAACTAAAACTTTTGAATTTTTTTAATAAAAACAACTAATAAGCCAGAGATTGGTATTTAAGGCCCATGATTATATTTGATCCATTAAATATTATTTATAGCATGTTATATTTTTTAAAAAATAAGCTTTTTTATTTGTCCTTACCCTTAGGTACTCGATATAATTGTTTTAGGTAAAGCATACAGAAACAGAAGAAGACAGTAACTTGCTATAAAATCAAAGGACCTGTCTTGTTTAACGAGTTCATATTCGTTTTAAAAAAGGAATACCAAACAACATAAACACTAATAATAACAACAACATCAACTTTTGAAGATTTTAAGTTACAGCTAATCTTACACATCTTCGTCATCACCTAACAAAGACAAAATGTTTTCAAAAACTTCCTCATACATCTGCCGAATTTTTGTCAGGCCATGTGATGTAACGTACGTTTTTAAATTCGTACTCCTCATCTCACCGTCTTCTTTTTCTTCTTCTTCTCGTGGATTAGGTTTATCTATTCCTTTCTGGTTAGTGCGTTGTGTTTATCATCTACCGGTTAATCTTATGCCATGTTTAAGCTGTACACTGTACGCTTAGTTTAATCACGGAACTTGACGTAGACTCCACCTGTTTTTTCAAACTTTCTACACGTTTGCAGGGAAATGTCATTCAGGATTAGACAATGACGGGCATAAGCATTATCACTAATATTTTTTTTATGTTAAAAAACTATTAAATTTAAGCAGACCAAAACTGGATAATATATTTTTAAATATTTTTGTCAAAAAATTATAAAATTTAATGTTTTACCAACTTAATTTTATATTTTTGTTCCTGCCAAAATTTAACAAAATTAAAAAAAACCATCTGTCTTAGTTGACAAAACATGGAAATTTAACAGTGTTAGAAGAGATCAGATAGAATAACGGTCAAAAACTGCTCGCTGGTGTACCAACTACCAAGAGGTATCGTTAGTTTCTAAAACTCTGGTTCCTTTGAAAAGACTGTGATGCGTCTAGGACTGGATCAGATGGTTTGAGTGGAACAAGGGGCAGGTTTGAGTAGTAGATTGACTTAATTATTAATTTAAAATTATTGTTTCATTAAATAATTTATTCAGTTAAAAATAAGAAATTTTATTATAATTTCATACTTTTTAAAAATATTTTCAAATTTTAAATTTATCAGAAGATTTATAATTTAAATTTTTTAATAAAATTGTAGAATTATAAATTTCTTCCATATAATAAAAACGTGTAAAAAGTGTGGAAGAAACTTAGGCAATGGTCATAAATTAGGAGCGGCATGAAAATAAAGTCATAAATGGTGGATAAACCATTATCTCAAAGTCAAGTCATGTGGAAGAATATTAGCATTGAACCAATAATGGAAAAAGAAAAAAAAAAGAAAAGAAGGCTCTCGTGTAGGTGGTGGGTCTACAAGTAGAGAAACAAAAAGGCTTTGACCCCAATGTAACAAACACGTGGTTACATTACATAGTGCTTTCTCAGTGTGTAAGAAATGGACCAGCTCGGTACATCTCCATGATAGTGGGAATATCACACGTCGGTTTGTCTTTATATCAACATTTGTTTCACTTTTGTTAAAAGAGTACCCATAAGAAAATTAGGATTTTAATTGATTTTTAACAACTTTCAAAAATATTATTGGATGGAATTTTAACTACAATTAAAAATTCAAACTTGTTAGAGCGGTTCAATCGTAAAAATTTTGAACTAACTAAATTTTGATTCAATTTTCAACTTTCAGTGTAATTTATTTTAATAACTCTTGTTATTAAAATAAATCAATTTATTAATTAAATGATTAATTTTAATCAATTTTATAAATCAAAATAAACTAATAATTTTTATTTAAGTGTCTTCTTTTTTAATTAAACTTTAAATTAAGGACAGTCCTTTTCAATTTTATTTCAAATTCTTCAATTTTATTCATCTTTAATAGGTTTTACGATAATCTAATATTAGTTGAACATTTTAAACCTTAAACCTTTGTCTTACTGGTTTAACTTCTGATTTCTAAAACATTGATTTTAATCGAAGTTATAGAGAAATTAATAATATTGGAGATACAGTTTCTAAGCTACTATAATTTCAGTCTATCATTTAAAGCTCGACATACCAAAATATTTCCTAACAATTTCTTATTCATCAATTAGGAATAGACGTAAGTTTATCAATGAATCCACTTTTAAAGACTTTAATAAAAATTCAAATACATTCTTAAAATTTTGATATTTATAAATTGATATTTAACATTAATATATATGTTGATATAACTATCTTGATAAATATAATTTATTAGTTAATATATTATAAGGATAAAAATTTATTAATAAAATTTAAGAAATTCATCTTTAAATTTTATATAAATAAAAATATAGAGGTTCTTTTGTAAATAAATTTAAGGTTAATTCATACATTTTACCTAAAAGAAAAACTAATATTCCATATAATATTGTCAATAACTAATATTCCATATAATATTGTCAATATAAAGTTTTAATATATTTAGCATTTCGCTAACCAACATCAACTAGGTTGGAGAAAGTGAGTTAAGTTGTGGAACATTTCACAAAGAACAAACTTTCCCTATTTGAAAAGATGGGTTTATTACAGAGGAATGCAGCTACATGTAGTGGAATATTAATGAATATTTTATTATTAAAAAGAAATGATTTTTTAATTTTTTTTAATTTTCAATTTCTGAAATCTTTCTATTATATTTCTTTTAAAAAATAACAGCAAAATACACACAATATGAATAATGCACATAGTTTGATCAAACATTGTTGACACAACGATTCAATGTAAAACATTTAAAGTCGAGTTGAAACAAATTAAACTCGACTCAAATTGATAATTACAATAATTACAATAAATTATTAGTTTAATTCGAGCTTAAAAATTGAGTTAAAATTTTGTGTCAATAATATTTAATTGAACTTTACGTGATGTTTATATGTGTTTTATTCGTTCTTTTTAACAAATATTATATTAAAATTATTAAGTAGTAAAAGTTAAATTTAAAAATATATATTATATTTCTAATAATTGACTAAATTTTAATTATATAAAAATTAAAGAATTTATAATTGTGAAATATTAAGTATACAAATAGGGCAATTGTATTTTATTAGTACCAAAATTAAATTAATAAAAAGATATTAATGTTTGGAAAAGTCTCCCACAACTACCACAGTATGAATAAAGTAAAAGGAACCTTTCTTAGAGAATATAAAACTTAAAAAAAAAGATGGAACACTTGGGAAAGCAAGATTTGCCTGACATGTTTCACTTTCTATATATACACCTGTGACCTGTGGACCTTCATGGTTTCAGGAACCAGGACCTTCAAGGTTTCAGGAACCAACACCAGCATTTTCTAGTTGATAAAGCCTAGGAAAACAAGAGCCAGCTTGTTATGTTTTTCCTCTGTTACCTTTCTCCTATTCTCTCTGTTTCTATGCTTCCAGGCAGCAGCACATCAGCTTTGATATTTGCAGTTTTCATGGCAGCTTCAGTCTTTTCTCTACTTACAGAAATGGCTGTTGCCAAGGCCTTTGAGTGAGAACCCAAGTTGTTGAATCTTTTATGCTAACTTTCACAGTTGATCTGATCTCTCAATTGTCAAAGAGTCAATGGATTCGTTCAACTTCTGCAACGTTACTGTTGAGAAGGCAAATGCTATGAAGAAGCATCGTCAACTAAGAAAGATTGCGAATTTTTTCAGGGTAGTAGAAATCTGCATTGTTCTGGTTTTAGTTTCCAGGTATACAGTCCAATTCCCAGTTGCTGTCAAAAACTCTGGAGGATATTTCAAGGATTTAACAGTCATCCTCTTGAGTCCTCGCTCTGTGTTTGTGATCGGTAACGTAATAGTTGTCACTGTTTTTGCCAAGACGGGTCAGTTTTCAGGGAAAGATTCCAATGAAAGGAGTTCAAAATTCGATCTTTATGAAGAGTTTGTTGAGAAGAGTGAGGGCAGGCAACGGTATGAATTCAGTGTCACTGAGAGCACCTGTTCTGCTCCGGGAATCAGGAATTACCAAATACGTAGATCAGAAAACTTTCAGAGACCGAAATCTAACAAACCTTGCATAGAACTCAGAAGGGCAGTGACTGAAACCTACAGGAGAAGTGTTGATTCTCAGGTAGAGAAGTCTTATCCTGAAGATAACTTGAGCAACGAGGAGTTCAGGTCCACTGTTGAAGCTTTCATTGCCAGGCAAAAGAGGCTTCGAATACATGAAGAGAAATTTGTATTCTAGAGTTCTGTTATCTATCAGAAAAAGTTGGAATCTAGAGCAGAGACAAAAGGGCTATTTAGAGATATAAAAAATACACCACTGTCAATATTGGATCTGAATTTTGCAGCTAAGGGAATTTGGAAGATGATATTTGTTACAGAATATAACAGTTGTAAATAGCTGTTACAAACGGTAAGATCCATAGGGATTATACAGTTAATGTAAATAACATAGTTATAGTGATTTTAACATAATCACAGGAATTACTTTCCTATTCTACATACGTATTTGTGTATAAATACCTATATAATTCTAAAAGAAAACATGAAAAACATTCTTCTCACCTTCTTTGCTTTCTCATGGTATCAGAACCTAGTTTAGTTTCTCGGTCTCTTTTTTGAAAGCATTTTTTTCATTTTGTTTTCTGCCCAGTAAGGCAGAGCACAGTTGTGGGTTTGTGGGTAACACATTTGGTTACAGTCATTATCCTCTATTATTTTCTGATAATGGTTACAGTCATTAGGGGATTTCCGTTTATAGTTATTAAACAAATCTAAGTCTTGCTACAAATGTTTTAGAGAATTAAAGTACTTAGTAATACTTTCCTCTCCTTGGTGGATCTCGCCCAACTTAGTCAATTTGTACACCTGGAGCTGGTTTCCTAAATCAGAATACATCTGATTCACATTATCCCATAGCTTCTTAGCTGTGTGGTAACATATGTAGTTAGAGTTGATATTCTTTTCCATAGAATTCACTAGCCAAGTCATAACCATAGAGTTTTCAGCATCTCATATTTTGTGTGCAGGATCATCAGCTACTGGTTCCTTCTTGTCACTAGTAAGATATCCAATCTTGCCTTTACTACGGATGTGCATTCTAACTAATTGAGACCAGCGAAGAAAATTCTCTCTATTTAATCGTATAGTAGTGATCTGAATGAAATGAGAATCTAAGGTAGGATTATGAGGCCATTTCGTGTTTGATATGAGAAAGAATTGAAAGTTAAACTTCAAATTCAGGTCTTTATATCAAAGTAGCTTCGAGGA
>JAOQMM010000001.1:287992-311748 GCA_027563515.1 Erythroxylum platyclados
GACCACTTAAGTTATTTTGTGACAATAACTCGGCAGTGTTATATTCCAATAACAACAGGAGCTCGACAAAGTCGAAGCACATCGACATCAAGTTCCTAATTGTTAAAGAGAGAGTTCAGAGTGGACAGTTGTCTATACAGCGCATTGGAACAAACTCCATGATTGCGGATCCGTTTACTAAAGGAGTACCACCCAAGGTCTTTCATGAGCACACTGATCATATGGGTGTTGCATCTTTTCAAGATGTATAGTTTCAGTGGGAGTTTGTATTGTAGATGCTTTTCATATTAGACATTTTTTCACTGTTATTTTGGACACAATTTTTGGTTAATTTGTTTGAGGTTATTTTCAGCTTTAAGATATTTGGCTTATTTTGTCTCTAAACTTATTTAAGATTGACCTCACTAAAGCATAAGATTGGACCAGTTGGAAATAAGCATGCTTAGATCACGCTGCTTATAATTTCCATGGTACATATCCATGCTTGATCCATGTCATTTGGTTATATCAACATATGTGACCATTGATGGGCCTAGTTATGTTAAATGTAGCGAAAGCTGCTTTGATCCTATGTTGGTATGATTGATGGACCGTATTGTTTGGGGATGCATACAGTAATGATAGCAAAATTCTGAGTACTCATAAGGTTGATACACAATTTTAAGGTAACACATATAGCCCAAGTGGGAGATTGTAAGGATTTTTAATCAAACATGTGGGCTTATATGTTTATAAGTGTGTATAAAGGCTATCATATAAAGTTGAGCCCAATTAATTAAAGTGGTCTAATATGGCTATGGTATTTTGGGCTTTATGCATCTGTTTTAAGTGTGGGCTTTATATGTGTGGAGACCAAGTTTATAATTTCTAGTTTTATGATGGGCCAAACTAGAAATTAAACTAGGGTTCTTTACCCTAATAAAAGGTGGTTATGGTCCCCAAATTAAACGTAAGTTCAATTCTTTTCTGACTTCCCATCATCAGAGAGAAAACAGAGAATTAGAGAAAACTCTGAAAGGGCTACGTTCTAATTTGGAAGACAAACCGCAACATTCAAGAATCACATTGATTTAATGGATCTAGGTACGCTTCCGTAACAGATCTAAATAATCTTGATGATTTGACATGATTGTCTATGTGATCGGTGATAGTTTTCACTGTAACGAAGGAATTTCTTTGACCTAACATAAACCTCATTTTCTTATCTATTGATGATATTTGACCAAGTTGAGTTTTGATTAATAGTTTAAAAATTTATAGTGATTTGAATCCGATTCAAATTTCAAATAAGTTATTGACTTGGAGTTTGAATTCAAATTTAATCAAACTTAGATAATTTGAGACTTTTTTGAGTTCAAGTTAAGTTTAGTTATTCTTTATAATTTAAATTTGAAAATTAATTTTATTTTATTCAAAAACAACATCATTTATATTTAATATATTTAAAATTTAGACTGCCGAGCTCTTGTCTTAATCCCTATTCTTGGAAAGTTAGGGCCTGGTTAGGCAAAGAAGTCCATACTATTTCATGTTGTCTCAGAAACCTCTTAACCGGCCCAGTCTGTTGTTTCGTAAAGCCTGTTAACTATCTCACAAGCTTTCACAACTCCAACATAAGTCGGTGATCGGAATAGATCCAATTAATATAGCTGAGGCAGTGTTTGGTTATATATATATTTTTAGTTTTTTATAGTGATTTCCATAAATATGAAACATAATGGATTAAAACGATTTTGGTTATATTTTATTTTAAAATGTCGGTTTCAAAAATTATTTATTTATTTTATTTTTAGTTTTATTTTTATTTGTTTCATATGAGTTATTAAGAAACAACTTCTTTAATAATTAGGAGTAAGACTACATACTATTAGAACTTTCTAATCATATTTTTTTATTAAGGAGGTGAGACTAAGTAATAATTGATGTAAAATACTAAAACTCCTTACAAAATATGAAAATACCAACAACTCTCTTCACATATGGCTTGCACGTTTTGTTTATACAAAATTCCAAAAAAAAATAATTAATTAATTTAATTCAAATTTTTTATTGTTATTTTTAATTAAGTTTAAGAAAAATAATTATTTTAAAAAATTAAAAATTAGAATGATGGAAATTTTTAAAATTTTAAAATTTTAATTAAATTATAAAGACGTCAATAGTTTTTTATGGAAAAAAACAAAACTAACAATAATTGAGACGAGTAATGGCACGTGCACAGCGGGCGACGTGCATCGTCTACGTCAGCATACTTGGAAGGAGACGAAAAAATGGATGGGTGCCGGCTTAGCTGTCACGTGGAGCCCTTAGGTTTTGCCTCTTTTTTTATTTTGGCTCTCGAACTTTATTTTTTTTATTATTTTAAATAATAATTTTATCTTTTTCTAATAAAGCATTCCTTTATTAAATGTGGATTGCTGACTTTTTTCCCAAAGGCAAGCAAGACGTAACGGAACGTGGTGCCCACCACGTTGAATCTAGACGTCAGATGCTCAGAATGATTCTCGGGCTCATTAATTAAATGGAATATGTGATGATATTTAAAAAATTATTCATTTTTCTTTGTAATTATTAAATATTAAAATAAGTGATTACATTTTAAATATATAATCAACAAAAAAATTATGTTTTTTTTTGAAAAAACAAAAAAATTATGTTAACCAATATGAAAAATCATGTAATCTTTATGTGATCATTAATTATATTAATACAAAATATTAATAAATATATCATTTTGATGAAAATTATTTAATTTTAAAAAATTTGCATGTAATAATTTTAAATTATATATTCTAATTAAATGATATAAATAAAGAACTAAAAATATCAATTTGTATTTTAATATTCAACTTTTGAGAGTTTTAAATTAACTATGCAAGATTTAGGAAATTCCAATAATACGCAATTTTACTCTTAACTAGTAAAGAGACTGCTTCTAAATGATTATTTAAACTTTAAAAACGAATAATTCAAATTAAAAGGTTGTCTTTATTAATATTTTATTAATATAATTAACGTAATAACATAAAAAGTGTTTTTTTTATTTTGTTAATATAATCCTTAAACCTCTTATAATAAATAAGTTAATAATTATATAATTGAAATACAATTATTTATTTGAAATTCCCAAACTATGTTTAAAAAATATTAAGTAATTATTTTAAATCTTAAATTTTATATTATTTTATTAGTCACATTAATAAAATATTCATAAAAATAACATTCAAATTTTTAAAAGTTTTAAACACTTAATTAAAATTTTATAATTTATAATTTATAAATTATTTAATGGTAGTAATAGTTATTTAACTTGCCAGCTGCCAGCTGCCATTGTGGACCATAACTATAAAAAGACCTTTCTTCTTTTTTGATTTTTGGACAGCATTAGACACAGGTCATGATGGGACTTGTCCCCACGGACCCCTCAATCTGCACTCATTGATTTCGCCAAATTAACGTTTAACTACAACTTTGTCTCCAATTTCGGCTTGGTTTGGTTTGGTTTGGTATGTATAAACTAATAATGTAATGTCAAGTAGATCGAAGGATTGAAAGAAGATAGTTAAACAGCTATCAAACTTGTTTGGTTATAAGCTGGTTGGGTATAAGCTGGTTGGATTAGATTATTCAACCCAACCAGCTGATTTTCTGAAAAGCTCATAAGGAGGAGCCTTTTGCATTAGGCTGTTTAAATTTTTACCTTTATGACAATTTTACTCTTACTTTTTTCTTACATCTTATTGCGAGCAACTATGTATGATCCCATTTAAAGAAAAGTAATATGCAATTTATGTTTGTCTCCTTTTTTTATGATATTGGAGAAAAGAACATTAGGAACTTCCTTACCAACAGTCTAAGAATCAGTTAAATATCGTTCATGTCCTATTCCAACTTACTCGAATAAATAAGTCCTAAATCAATTTAACTTGCTTCTTCCTTCCATCTTTTTTCATGTTGTTAATATCATTAAATTCCTTTGCAAAAGCTTTTTTTTAAGTCTAGTTCTAATCAATCTTAGAACATACGAATCAGTAGTTAATAATATGTTTGATACGATGTCAGATTTAAAAGCTAGTTATTTTATACATGTCCTCATAAGTCATTTTACATATAAACTTAATTTTTGTAAAATTAAATATCTAAAATCTTATAAGAATATTCAACGAAATACTAACATATATAATATTAATACCCTTATAATTTTTTTAAGTCATGTCCTTATGAGTCATTTTACATATAAACAGCTAATTTTACCAAACATCTCTAACAAACAACTAATGCAATCTGCTGGTCAAATCAACTGATAGAATCAGTTATCAGCTAATAGCTGATATAATCAACTAACAGCTAATGCAATCAGCTGATTGCTAAACAAGGCCATACAAAAGAAAAAATATTTCAAATTTCAATACTATGAGATAGAATATTAGATTTACACTAATTATCGATTAATTTGGTATGATCAATGTTTTCAAAATTGAACCGAAAGTTAAATTAGTAAGACAAAAAGTTTAAGATTTAACAGGTTTAACTAATATTATGTGATCATAAAACAAACTAAATATTGAATAAAATTAAAGAATTTAAAATATGATTGAAAGAGAATTTCCTTACCATTCGAAGAATTTGAAGTTAAATTAAGAAAGAGATTGTTAAATACAAATTAATTGATTTGTTTTAATCTTAAGAAAATATTAATTTACCAAAATATATTGATTAATTAATAAATTGTTCTGTTTTATTAAAATAAATCGAGCCAAAATAGTTAGTTAGTTCATAATTGGTTGGTTTATTAATCATTTGTTACACCAAATTTAAATTTAAATTTGATAAAAAGATGTTGTTTTCTAATGTTTAATTTAAGTTTAATAAGAAGTTGGTATTGTCTCCTAAGCAATTTTCTCTTAATTTAAAGGTTTTAGATTTAAATTGTGACTGTTTTTTCAATAATTTGATAAATAACGAACTGAGAAAATAGAGATATTATACTCATAAATATGAATCAAACTAAAAAAATCACTTAATTATAAATTATCGATTCGTTAAATAATTTACTTTAGACACATAATTTATAAATTATTATATGTATTATTTTAATATGCAAATGAAAAATAACTACTAAAGTTTTAATATAAAAAAAGAGGTTAGTACTAAATTTATAAGTACATTTTAATATAAAATGTTTATTTAAACTCTCTCAAAATTAAATAGGTAATTTTGCTTTGATGTGTCTCTTAATTTACTCTCACCTAAATTAGTTTTATTTAGTTAATAAATTTTAGCTTAAACTTAAATTTAATAGAACATTGTTATTCTCATATGTAAATTTGGTGATCTAAAAGATTCTAGAATTTAATTGAGATTGAAAAATAATTTCTTATTTAATAATTTAAAAAATGATGGATAAAAGGTAAAAAGATATTAAAATTATAAAAGTTAATTAAGTCAAATTCATCAATTTTAAATTATCAATTTATTAAATAATTTATTTAAAAAACATAATTTATAATTTATTATATGTATTATCACAAGAATATAATTTTTTAATAGTTTTTAATAAAATTTATATAATAATTACCCATTAACCTCTTAAGTTATATAAATATTTTATCATAGAATATTTATTCAGCAAATTGGAAATTAATTTTTATTATATTTTATTAATAAAAGAATCAATATTTACCTACAATTAAATTAAATTAAATTTGCAGGCGGTAATTAGTGACTCTTTGTGGCGGCTAAAGTAGCTTCTTCCCAAATTTAAACAACGCCAATTGCGGGCGCCACTCTCTCTCCTCGTGTATCAACTTGTACGTTGTCGTTTCCTGCAAGTCTCAGCCATACGACATGTGATGGGATAAGCTTTAAAAAAGCCGTACAATCCAAACTTGTAAATACTCCGTCATATTGAGGGCGTTTTAGGATCTCGTCTGTTTCCTACCACTTTCCTTTTTCGTAGACTAAATCTCAACCGTTCATCTCTCGTTCGAACACCACATCACGAAACCCTAGCTCCTCCCTCTCTCTTTATTATAACTTTCAAAATCTGAACCTCTCGCTTTCAAATTTCTTGTGCAATTTCTCTTCTTCTTTTCTTCTTCTTCTTCTTCTAGGGCTTTTGCTTGTAATTCTAGAGCGTCTCGGTTCGGCTCACCATTGAATTGATGGAGAGATTGAGGTCGCCGTCGGATATGTCATCTTCGTTGGGGTACGTGAGCTGGGAGGAGGTGAACGTCTCTGGCGAGAGAGGGAGGAGAGAGGTTCACTATTATCTGAGAAGATTTGATGGTGGATCGGATCTGGTTGTGATTGGAAGAGAGAAGAGCTTGAGACATATTTCTTATCATTACGCAATTAGAAATCGATCGGTTTTGTTGTCTTTGGGTCCGTTATCCAAGCTCAAGTCCAGAAGAGAGGTGATTGATTGGCTCAGCTCCGTTGTTTCAGGTACGTAAACACAATTGGGGATTATCAAATTGGGTTTAGTTTGTTTCTTAATCCCCTTCAATGAATTCAAAACGAGTTTTGGTTCAAAAGTTTGAAGGTTTTGGCGTTGGAAGGGTGTTTTCTCAGATCTGAGGGTTTGTTTGCTCATAAAAGTAGTTTTGTTCATTACACAGCTCGTTTGTTCCTGTGAATTTTGCCCTTTGTCGTGGAATTGCATTAAAGGCCACGGTATAATTTTGCGTTTTGTATCAATTATATATTAAAAGATGGATATTTGCAATTTATTTTTGTTAACTTTCAGATTCTTTGCCCAAGGTTTTTCTTTTAACTCTTAATTTCGGGTAAAGGCTCAAAAGTCAACAAGTTTTTCCGTTTAATTTTTGTTTACTCGTAGTTCGCGGTTTCTATCCTACATATTCCTTCTTCTTCTTCTTCTTCTTCTTCTTCTTCTTCTTCTGCTTTTCCCCCCTCTGTTAATTTTTTCAATTTTGGGCTTGGTTTTTCTTTTTTGTATTATCCATCCTTATCATGTCCGAAAGTAAGCGGGTGATTTACTTTTTCAGTCTGATGTTAAACTTTTTGTTAATGTTTAAGATTTAGCATTAAGCTTGTTTCTTGGTTTCAAGTAATGTTTCTTTACGTTTCCTGATCTTTGTTCTTTCCCTTCCCTATGAATTCTATTTCATTCGGTGGCTCTTTGACATTGTTTGCATCAATTGTGTTAATTTTTTAATCGTTTCTTTGAAAGTTCTATTTTCTCTTTTGATATGGACGGCGAAGTGTTTCTTTGTTTATGGTTTTCTCTGGGAGCCTTATTACCTGAAGTATAATTGGTTCTTTGTTTATTATTGATTTGGTGAAGATAAAAACTTGTTGTTCAGGTCTTTTTACTTTCTTTGAATACAATATATAATTGAGGCATGTATGCTCCAATAACCAGGATCCACTTGATAGGCCAAACTATTTTATGAGTTTCAAGGTACTTTCAAATATGATGATAATTAGTTCACTAGGAAATATTTGAAAAGCTGTACAATATTTGCTAATTGTACTTTTTGGTTGAAAGATTTTTTTATCTTGGTATTTTTTTCTACATGTTCTATCATATGTGCTTCTTGAGATGCGGATAAGCTATGCTTATTAAGCTGTTCAACATGTTTGATTCCAAAAATTTTAACACTGCCCCCAACATCTTTATCAATATGAACATCTAATTTCATTTTACCCTGCACTACCTGTAACGGCCTTAGTGTGTTGTTAAATTTTAGGTGAAGGATATAATACATATATTCTATTTGAGAAAAGTAGGCATTTGGTCTGTAGTCAAAGTTAATTATGCATTTTATAGAATTATGCATGTTAATCTGATTCAAGTGTGTGTATATTTTTACTTAAGCTTTCTGTTTGTTTTTGTTTGGTTTAATGCTGTGGTCACAACCTAAGGTGTGGTCTTACATTTGGCATATAATTTGTTTTTTATTTACGTAAGTTTCTGTTTGGCAATTTATTTTTCAGATAGTTCTGATTGTTCAGCAATTGTAAATTTGAACTTTCAGGTTCACTGCCCCATGTATCTTCTCCCATGTCGGGTTCTTTGGATAACAGTGATACTTCTGAATTGGATATCGAAGCTTTTAAGGTACAAACAGCTGTTCATGACTGTGATATGTAATTTTCTAACTTATCATCTTTTGTGATCTCATTTATTTCTTCTATTCCAGGATATTCAATCAAGGCATGTTGGCAATTATACCAAGGAGTTTTCATGGTTGGGTTCTCCATGGACTTGCAGAAAAAGAAGAAAGCATTATCAGTCTTTTTGCAGGAACAGTGTCAAAATCTCGGTAAGTGTGTTTTGCTTGTTGGGTACCTTACAGGTGTTATTAGTATTTTGTTGTTTTTTAGCATTGTCATTTAACACCTTTCTTGTTAATTGATCTTTAAATCTTGTCAGGTTCATGACTTTGTTTATGTTTTAGCTGAGGAGGGCAAACGACTTGTTGCCTATTTGGAAGATATGTACGAAGAGTCTAAAGGGAGCAAGATGGTTGTGGTACGATGGTTTCACAAAATTGATGAGGTTGGTTTTGTTTTGCCTCACAATTATAATGACAGAGAGATTTTCTTTTCTCTTTGTCTTCAAGATCTCAATGTTGAATGCATAGATGGATTGGCCACTGTCCTCAGTCCCCAGCATTTCACCAAGTTCCTGAAAAGGGCAGTGCATACCAAATTCGATCCATTTGTTTGCTACAAGCAGTTTGAAAATGATGATGCCAAGCCTTTTGACATCACTCAGGTCAAAGGTTACTGGAAACAGGAAATTTTTAGGTATATGTACACTGTTTCTGATTCAAAAAGTCAGTCATTTTCACAGCGGGCTGACAGTGGTCTGCTCATGGCAGCCAATGCCACTGATGCCATTGGGATCAGGCCTTGGAAGAGGCTTCGACGATTGAAAGATGATGTTCTTGTTGGCAGTAAAGAATTACTACAGGAAGTATGCTTAGACACTACTACCTCTAGTGATAAGCTGAGAGGTGGGGTTGAGCCTACTGCTTCTTTGGCAGTGGATGAAGTGAAACATAATCCAGTCCACTTTCTTAAAGTTGGTTCTGATGTTGAGGTGCTTTCTCAAGATAGTGGGATTCGAGGTTGCTGGTTTAGAGCTTTGATAATAAAGAAGCACAAAAATAAAGTGAAGGTTAGATATCAAGATGTGAAAGATGCAGATAATGAATCTAAAAACTTAGAGGTGTGTTGATTTTTCCATACTTTCTGTTCTTTATTCTTCAACTTTGTGAAGTGATTTATGTGCCTGAAAGTCAGCAGGGAGGTAGTACTGATACTTCTCTTGTATTGACAGGAGTGGATTTTAGCATCCCGTGTTGCTGGTGGTGACAAACATGGAATTCGAGTTTCTGGAAGGAACATTGTTCGCCCTATTTATCCACTTGATAAAGGCAAAGTATCTGGCTTAGTTGATCTTGGGACAGCTGTTGATGCCTGGTGGCATGATGCATGGTGGGAAGGCATTGTTGTTAAAAAAGAATCTGAAGATAGAATTCATGTCTATTTTCCAGGTTAGAAAACTTGCAGTGCGGTGTTGAATCTTTTCTATGTTTGTTTTTTCCTTTAATATGAATGCCTGAAATTTTCTATTTCTCGAAATTTGCAGAAGAGAAGCAGGAATCTGCGTTTTGCTCTACAGATGTGAGACTTTCACATGAATGGTTGGCAAATGAGTGGACACCTGTTGAGAAAAGGCCAGATATAGCTCAGCTTTCTTGTTTGGAGCAAGAGCGAGCTGAAGTCAGATGTGTCGCAAACAAATTGGTAAGCATTCGTGATGATACTCAGTCGGAGAAAACTATAGCTGGACGTCAGGATTCATCTTCAGACCTGGGAAGTGATAAAAGGAAGTACTTGGCATTGTTTGGAGATCTAGCTAAGGATGATTTGCTTGCCCAGTTAAGGTGGAAATCTTCAAGAAAGAGAAAACGAATCAGTGCAACTTCTGGCCATAAGACGAACAAGATTAAGGTCGGGATTAGGAAATCAACAGACATCATTGGATCAAGAACTCAGGAAAGATTTCTAGTTCCTATGAATTTGAAAGTTGATCATGACAACTGCAAGTATATGGGGGATTCTCTATTTAATTCAACTGTTGTGCCACCTCTAACAAACTTGGTCATGTCTAGATAATATATTACTTTTCCGTTAGGATGTGGAAGTCTTGACCTCCGTCATGTCCCCTTTTGCTAATTTTTGTTTTGGACGGTTCAAATGGTACAAATTTGCTCTTTTGCAATGTAGTACTTGACGTGTAACACTAGGTAACAGGCAATCTGTTGTTCATCAAGTTTCGGGCATGAATTTTTGTATCACTTACTGATGTTTTAACCCCAGCATAGTTTGCACATTCCAAGGACTGGTGGGTTCATGGACCTTGTACATCTTGTAATAAAGTTTACATCATCTTCAGTTACTTGCTTAATCCGACTTTGATCGAATCTTAGACCAATTTATTGAAAAGCCTATTATGTTGAAATTAATATTTTAAGAATTAAATTGGAAGTTAAATTGGTAAGTTTTGTTAAAGTTTTTAAAATCAGTTTAAGACATGATAAAATTAAAATTTTAAAATATAATTAAAGAAAATTATTTTAAAGTTTAATTAAAAAATAGACTGTTAAAATGGTTAATTTATTAAATTGATTATTAAAAAATTAAACTAAAAAATTTAAAACTGAATTAAAATGTTATTTAATTCAAACTTTGAATTTCGGTTTAAAAATTTTAAATTAGATTCAAATATTAAATAGTTTATTCGATTTAAATATTAGTAATAAATTTTTATATATAATGAATTATTAATTTTAACATTTTTATAATTTTCTTTGTTCACGAAAAATTTGTTTATAATTTAATATTTAAAAGATGTTAATTTCTATTAAATTGACATTTGATAAAAATTTTAATAAAATTGTCATGTAATATTTATATAAACATATCAGAAATTAATTTTGTTATTCATAAAATTTTTAAAATAGATACGTATATTTTTATTTAATAAAATATAATAATTTTTCAAATATTAAATTATAATATACTTTTAAGAATGAAATAATTAATTTTTATATGTGTATATATATATATTTAAGAAAAAGACTAGGGTTGGTTCATATTTGGGCTATGGGCCTGTGATCACAAAAGGCCTTCTGTTTGTTAAATAACCGAATCTGATTAATCCCTCGTTTATTGGTCGCGCGCTTCTCTACTCTTTAGCTCCGGTTGGAATTTTCCCCAATTTAGATCTCTAGCTCTCCTCTTCTTTAATTCTTCACTCAAATCTTCAATTCTTTTCTTGTCACTTTCGTCTGATTCGATTCGATTCGATTTTGATTGCTTTCTCCTCAAATAGCTGTCGCCGCCACCGAATCCGTAAACCCTAACCCTAGATCTGTTTCACAATGCCCAGCGACGCCGAATCCTCCCGCCGAAAGCACCGCCGTTCGACGTCCGACGAGGAGGCTGAGAAATCCTCTAAACGCCATAAGCATCGGCACCACAGGCATCATCGTCACCGGAGCAAGAAGCAGGGAGACGATGAGAGTGCTGTTCTTCGAGAATCTACTCCTACGCTGCCCGTTGTTCCTGTTGTTAATAGTAAGAGAGCCGACGACGACGATGTGGAGGAAGGGGAGATTCTCGACGAGGAAGGTTCTAAGTCGGTGGAATTGAGCGATCAGAAAGTTGACTCCAAAAATCTGGTGTGTTCTATCAACTACTTTTTTCTATTCACCGTTTATCTCAAGTTATGGTATATCACTTTTTCTTTGGGGAATCTTGGGAAATTGATTACGTTTGGACTAACTTTACATGGTTTTTTAACCTTTTAAAAGTTCCTTTCGCTGAAGGGTGTTGTGGTTTAATCATGAGGAATGAGTAATTCAAGTCTTATGCTCGATCTTAGTTTCCGTAGTGGATATCTTCTTGAGATTTTTTGAACATTTGATGTATCTCTTTCTTTTTCTTATTCTTTTAGAACTTGTTAGAGTTGTCTCACTGTACAAGAACATAAATGAAATGGAAAAGCAAAGAAGTATGGCTCTAGATGATTCAATTGAAGAAGTGTTGGCCTGTTGTTATTTGTAAGAGCAAGTTACATGTCCCTTTTCTCCCTCACTTTTTTATTTGAATTTTTGTTTTGTCTCCCAATGCTCTTTCTCCACTGATTTGTTTCTATAACTTATCTTGTAAGCTTTGTAAGTTTTGGCTTCTAAGTTTCATGAGCTGTATTACAGGGAGTTCGTGTTGACGAGAGCAAGAATCTTTTCAAGACTGATCCTTTGGGAGATGTAGGGATCAATTTGCAAAGTGATTTTAAGACTAAGTATCAAGATGAATTATCTCCCAGAGCTGAGCCGAAAGCTGTTTCCAATGGAGGTTTGGATAGTGAACATTGTGACAAAGATACGAAGCGGCACAGAGGATCTAGATCTGCTTCAAGGGGAAGTCACAACCGGAGTCATGACGATACTGATATGTATGAGAGTAATGAAGGCAAATTTGACTATGTGATTAAGTCATCATCTTCTGAAAGTGATAGGGACGAGAACATGAAACTCACACGCTCTCCGTCATCTGATAAGTACAAGGATGGGTTTCATTCTAGGAAATCAGGGTCACATGATGTCAGTAGGGAGAGATCTCTTTCCCATAGCATTGTAGAAGATGATACGATTATGAAAGGAAGGTCATATTATGAAAGGGCTGAGAAAATGACTGATGATGAGAGAAAGATTAGGCATGACAGGGATTTGAGGAGAGATTTAATAAGAGGAAAGGAGCAAGAATGCAGTGCAAGTCATAAAAAATATCATGGAGTAGAGGATAGTGAATATGAATGGAATGGACGAGCTAGAGAGAGGGAGATGGATAGGGTATTGAGAAGGGAGAAGGAACGGGAGAGGAGCAGAGGCCGGGAGGCAGACATGGAACGGAGAAAGGATAGGGAAGGGGAGAGAAGCAGAGACAAGGATTATAGGAGAGAAAAAGAAAGTGAGAGTAAGAGGGAAAGGGAGATGGACAGAGATCAAAGAAGAGATAAAGACTGGGAGAAGAGCTGGGATAGGGACATGGATAGAAGAAGAGGGAGGGAGCAGGACAGAAGCAGAGAAAGAGAAGTGGACAAGGAACGGAGAAGAGAGAAAGAAAGAGGTAGGAGCAGAGATAGAGAATCAAAAGCAGAAAGGAGAGTTGAGAGACAAAGGGAATGGAGCAGGGACAGGGAGGATGACCTTGATAGAAAGAGACCAAGGGATAGAGCTAAGAGCAGTGACAGAGTTAAGATTAGTGAGAGAGATAGGGAGAGTGAGAGGGATAGGGATAAGTATAGGGACAGAGAGAGAATCAGGAATCATGACCGGTTGACTGAAAGGGAGCAGGATAGGGGTAGACTAAATGATAAATATAGGGATAGAGTTAGAGAACTGCACAGCGATTCAGAAAGGTTATCTAATGCGAACAGTGATTCTCTTGAAGGTACCAGGGACAAATTGAAAAGGTATTATGGATTCCTAGAATGTGTTCTTTTTTTTCATGATGCATGCAGACTTTATCATACTTGTTTTCTTGTGTTGGCTGTAGAGATGAAGCTGAACAAGATGATTTTGAAGAAAGGATTGAATTTAAACTAGCTGAACAGGAAGAAGATCTTGATAGAATTAAGGAGGAGAGTAGAAAGCGAAGGCAAGCAATTCTTGAAAAGTATAAGAATCAAAAGCCACAACAGCATAACAGTCCACAGTCAGAGAATGCGCTAAAAGGTGTCTTTTATATAATTTTAGACCTTAGTTTGCTTTGTGAATTTTATATATTTTGATACAAGATAGTTATGATTATTTGTTGGCCTGTCGGAAGCAAGGCTGATATAACAAGTTATACATGTTGAATAAACTATTCTGACCTTAATTGTCCTCATCGTTATTTTTCAAATCCGTGTTATCTTCATGGTCTGCATTCCAACTTTGATATTTTATCAATGAGCATGTTATTTTATGTTAGATTGCAAGTTGTTAGAGATATCTTAAGCTGTAATGCTTCATGGGGGGGGGGATTTGGTCTGTAACTCTTGGCTGAGATTGAATTGTTAGGTTCCAATTATCATTTATGAATTCAACATTCCAATAGAGAATTTTGGCCTAGTTTGTGTTGGATTCTTACCACCCTACATTCTTCTTTATTTATGCTCATTGCTATTTGATTAGGTTCATTATGTTTTAATGATATTGTCATTCCTATCAGATAAGGAGTTTGCAGCAGGACCTGTGAAATCATCACCGACTTTTGGTGAACATCCAGCTAAACCAGTGCAAACTGTCAATGTGGCTGTAGTGGAAGGTAGGAATGATCATGGGGATATTTTTGGTCCTGAGCCATTAGTTTCAGTGGGGAAATCACCTCATCAAAACGGAATGCAACCTTCTGAAAGAGCTTTAGGAGGGGCAGGACTTGGTGAGGGTACTCCAAAGGTATATTCATTTTGCAGTCAAAGTGGATTAACTCTTGAATAGTTCTGTCTGTTCAGGTGTTTAGCTAATGATACAATTTATTTGAATTTGTGCAGGGTGAGAGATCAGATGAAAAGTACTGTGATGATATATTTGGAGAGACACCTACTGGAGTACGAAAACAGGTAATTTGCTCTTTGATCTGGTTCTTGTAGCTGCTGTTTATGACATCAGTAAAACAAAATGCCAAAAGTTTTATCTTTGTGTTTTTCAGGGCAAAGGAGATGGTTTGCTAATTGTACAGAGTGGGCTTCATGACAACTGGGATGATGCTGAGGGGTATTACAGTAAGTATTGAAAAAGCTGTTACTCTTTATCTTTTGCTTTGTTACTTCTTCCAGCTTTGAGATGTCTCATCTTGAAGTCCTTTGGCAAATTTGGCAAACAGGAAATATGTCCATCGAAAAGGCTATTATAAGTGATCTTATGTTTATACTTCTATTAAAACCTGCATCTGTTTTCCCCTTTCATGTGATCTCCTTCTCATTTGTGTGTCTGTCTTCCTTGCATCTTGGTTCTTTTGTTTTCTTGTGGATACTGGTTTTATTGTTGAAGTCAAATTAGAGAATGTCAAGATGAAGAATTGTTGATGATAATTTTATACACTGTTGCATTGGGGTTGGCTTCTGATAGGCTAAAAGTTGTCGTCTTGTTGAAGTTTGATGGTTTGCACCTTCTCTGAAACGGGGATAGATAGTGTACATACAAGCTACTAGTTATTATGTTTTCTTTACTAAGAAATGAGTTCTGGTCGCTCCTTGAGTTGTTCACTTTATGGCCTTTTTATCTTGGCAGTTCAACTTTCTTCTATTGTTATTTTTCTATTATATGTAATCATCTATTTTCTGTACAGGTTATAGATTTGGTGAATTGCTTGATGGACGATATGAAATTGCTGCTGCTCATGGCAAAGGTGTATTTTCCACAGTAGTCCGAGCAAAGGATTTGAAAGCAGGCAATGGTGAGCCTGAAGAAGTGGCTATAAAAATTATTCGTAATAATGAAACAATGTAGGTGATTATATTATTGGTTCTCTATTTTTTCTGCTTTACTTCCTTTCCTGTGTTGTTCTGAACTCTCGTGCATCTTTATGGTATAGGCACAAGGCAGGTCAGCTAGAGGTTCAGATACTACAGAAACTAGCTGGTGCAGATCCTGAAAATCGGAGGCACTGCGTTCGTTATCTTTCTAGTTTCAAGTATAGAAATCATCTTTGTTTAGTTTTTGAGTCTCTTCATATGAACCTTCGTGAAGTTTTAAAAAAATTTGGTCGCAATATTGGCCTGAAGCTTACTGCTGTCAGAGCATATGCAAAACAGCTTTTTATTGCGCTGAAGCATTTAAAGAATTGTGGGGTTCTTCACTGTGATATAAAGCCTGATAACATGTTGGTATGTTTGGCACTCTTTTCTGGCCACTTGTTACTCTAATGAAATCTGCTACGAATACTCAGCTTTACATTATGTTTTTTTCCTTCAACTTTTAATGCAGGTGAATGAGGCAAAAAATGTGCTTAAGCTTTGTGATTTCGGTAATGCTATGTTTTCTGGAAAAAATGAGGTTACACCTTACCTTGTTAGCCGTTTTTATCGGGCTCCAGAAATTAGTAAGTTCTAATGTTAAATACTGGATACATGAACATAGTTGGTAAATTTTATTAGTTCAAAGCCGGTTTTATAATCGTATTCTGAAGTTTGAAGTTCCATTTTCCAGTTTGTTCCAAGCTCCTCATTTTATCTGGCATGTCTGTTTTTCATTTGTTATCTAATCTTTTGTTAGTTTATCTCATTTAGTGCACTAGATCACTTGTTTAGTATTGTTAATAGAACAAGTGCGCGGAAGGAAATTGTGTTTTCATTGGTACTGGTGACCTTAGTAAGGCATGATACCTGTTTTAAAAAATCAGAGGTTAGATTATATTTGTTATGTTTGATAATTTGCTATGTAGTTGAAAAGCTTTTGAGATTCTTTTCGATCTTGTACGTAACATTTTCATATCAGTCATTGTCTTGCATGATGTTTACTTTTTGCACAAAATCAAATATGGGAATTTCTACTTTTTTGATAATATTTTATTTTCAAATTTTAGAGTATCAATAACTTCACTATGTAATTTGGTTTCAGTTCTTGGCTTGCCCTATGATCATCCCATGGATATGTGGTCTGTTGGTTGCTGTTTATATGAGCTTTACACTGGGAAAGTTCTCTTTCCTGGTCCTTCAAATAATGATATGTTGCGACTTCATATGGAATTGAAAGGTCCATTTCCGAAGAAGATGCTTAAGAAGGTAGGTATCCTTTATTCATTCTGGTAATGTTGATGATGGTTGCTCAAAGCTACTAACCATACTGGAAAAAGTCATCATGCAGGATATGTTCTGTCCTTGAAAACAATAAGGGAACCTGATTGAGCTCAGGACTTCTACTTGTATTTTTTAATTTAATTCACTTAGCTAATGCTTTTGCCCTTCTTCTGGACTTCATTTTCCAGGGTGCATTTGTTGATCAACATTTTGACCACGATTTGAATTTTCATGCTACAGAAGATGATCCTGTTACTCAAAAGGTATGTTGGCATTTGTTCCACCAGTGTTTTAACCTTATATTATTATTGCCTCTCATATCAACTGTCATTTTCTACTCGTGCATTTGCAGACTATAAAGAGGATGATTCTAAATATAAAACAGAAAGATATTAGCTCCATCATTAAAGGTTCTCCAGGCGAGGATCCAAAAATGCTCGCTCATTTTAAAGACCTTCTAGACAAAATTTTCACGTTGGACCCAGATAAGAGGATGACTGTTTCTCAAGCACTAGCTCATCCATTCATCACGGGCAAGTGAACCATGTTGCTGATTTTCTGACTCAAAGAAATGATGTTGCACTAGATATTTGTACATTATGACCTAATTCACATTCAGAAATCTAATCATTGAGAGTTATCTGTCTTTTATCTTCTCTGCAATGGCCTATAAGCATTGGACAGTTCTAAGGCGTGGTTGAAGCCAAAAGTGGTGGTTTGGTTGGGGACTTTTACTGGAGGTTCTTTCGGTCGAATGTACTGTTTCTATCGTAAGACAACTTGCCAAAGGCGTTTTTTACACCTTGTAATCATTGTTTATATAAACATTGTGAAAAAATTGATCAGATCTGGTTCTTATTTTATATATTGTAGTTTCTGTATCTTTACATACTTGGTGCAATTGGACTTATTATGCTTCTAATAAGGAAAGAAGGGATGGAAATTCTCACTTCTCATTTGTAGACTTTACCTTGTTCTGAATATTAATGTTTTCAATTGTTTAGTCTTCTTCTCGTTTTCTACAGAGTATCTCCTTTTCTGTTTAAATTTGTTTGAATCCTTTGGGTCCTGGGGAGTCTAATTATATTTTTGGTTCAGGATTTCTGTACCCTGCTTTGAGGCATTCCTCCAGTGCTTAGATGCTTAAAAGGGCATCCAGGAGAAGGTACCTTAGTTTGTTCATTAGGAGTTATTTGAAACCGTTGAAAGTTCATGTCATGATTGTTTCTACACAGCTTGAATTCTGTATGCTTCTTATTGGAGGGCTTTGTTATCTTACATCTGGTGATTGTGCTTGGAATGATCACTGTTTTGGTTGATGTGTTCTTAAAAATGCTTTTCAAGTGATATCTTCTTCCACGGCACACATTTCTTTGTCCCATTATACATGTTTGTATAAGATTTGTGTTCTGTAGTGGTATTGTCATTTTAAATTGTCTTCTCTGATGCATAGATGGTCAAGATGATGTTTCGTTATGGTAAATTCTTTGTAAGTTTTATGTAAACTGCATTCTAATGAGTTGCATACACCTGATCCATGGTCTCTCATTCTGAGGCACTTGCTCTGGGGACTTGGGGCTGCGCTCTTGAAGTGGCTGTTTACTTTGGTAAGCAATCTGGTTCTTGTTTTTACTTTTCATTGCTTTGTTCTTTAGCTTGTGTTTTAACCTTTCCCTTCATGGGCCATGGGCTATTGTTATTCTTCATTTCAAGGAGAATATTAACATCATGTTATTTCCTGTTTTTTCAGAGCACTGTGTGACGTGATGCAGCTCTAGTAAGTATCTTCATTCTCGTAGTTGTTTGATGTGCCCTTTAATGCTTGTGTTTGAAAATACAATCACTTGATAGTCCATTATGGTTGTGTATAAAGAAATCTAAATTACCAATGACGCTTTAGCTCAGTCAGCAACTACCTCTCTCATGTAATGTCTTGGTGGTTTGAGCCTCTTTTACATCATAATAGCATTCCTTTTTTGTGTCAAGGAACTTTTATCCTTCTGTATTTCAGCGAAAAATGTTGGATGATCAAAAAGGGGAAAAAAAAAAAGAAGAAAACTATCGTGAGGTTGACATTTATTGTGTTCTTTTGCCAAACATAAAAGTAAGAGATGGGCTACTTTTGGCAACTTTTAGGAGTTCAAGACAGGCATAGTTTATCAAGGACCAATTTATTGCTTCTGCTGCTTGTTGTTTGAACTTATTTGGTTCCGTGGCCAATCAAGTTTTGTGCAACTAGGAGACTGGTGACCGTTGTTTTGGAACCTAGGGTGGACATTGTTCTCTGCTTTTTAGAGCCTCTTTTTTCTTATACACGGATTGAAGGGCACTGGAAGGATATATGTTAAAAGTCCACCTCACGAGTGTTAATCCCTGCTATTTCCTCTTTGGGATCAATTAGTAGTCTTTGGTGCTGAATTCTCTTTTCATCCTCTGATCAGTTTAAGTTTAGGTGAAGCATCGTGAAGAAATAGCACTTAAGGTTGCTTCTATCTACTCTGTTTTTATATATGTGAAATCCGACCTGTGATGGCAGTGGCTGTAAAATGTTGCGTTTTGGTGCTTCTGGTTACGTGTCCATTTGGAGTCTGATGGTGTTTAACAACATTATAGCTTCTTTAAGAATACCATCTTCTGCATCTTTTGGTGATGGAGAATTAGGGTTTCACCAGTCTGCAAAAGGAAGTTAGAGAGTTTGCAGATTCCGTAAGGGCTAACCAGTTGTGTTCTTAGGACCTGTTCTTTGTAACTAAAACTGGAATGCCATATTTGAGAATTTTAGGTGTCGCAAGTAGTCTGTGGTAGTCGCATAATGCTTCGTGTTGGATATTCACTCACTGACTCGTCAGAAGTTTAGAATTCTCCCCGATGCACTTTACGGTGATCAAATTGTTGTAATATGCCAACTTTATCTTGTTCGTGCCTTGGGAAAATGATCTAAATGCAACGGATGGATATTTTTCTGCCTTTTTTATTTCTGACATTTGGCTAAGCAAAGCCATGTCTGTCGTGCGTACAAGAAAGTTGATTTTTCCTGTCAAGGAGGTAACTGAGATTATAAGAGTCAAAAAAGTTTAGTTTGGCGTTAACTATTAGTTTTAGTTGTCTTTTCTAAATGCCGTTTCGTGAATTCAGGTGTGTCAATTTCTACCTAATTTGATGCCTTGGGCCTATTGACCAAGTTTGCTCAAAGTAAGAAATGTTCGACCAACTTGAGAAGCTTTTAGACTCTTTGATTAATTGATTCACTTGTTCCCACTTGGAACTCGATTGGGCTCTTCCAAGTGATGATGTCAGAAATGACATTGTTTTGGTATTAATCTTTTTATAATTTGAAATTGAAATAACTTCGTTTTAAAAAATTAAATTAAAATAAACAACAATGGTTCGAGGGATGAGCTTGGACTAGTCAAAAGCCTATTAAATGCATAATCTCATATCGATAATAAATACTCATCACATGGCTTTGGAAATTATGCGTTCATGCTTTGTCACCATGTGTTGCAAAACGACGATGTTTTTGACGGAATTAATCGCTTTAGAAGATGTTGGAAGCTGCGTACGATCTATCTAGCTGAATCTTTATTTCGGTTCTTATTATTAAAAGTTTAAGAACAGAATTGGTTGATTTGATTTTCTAATTTTAGATTTCTATGTATTGGTTATTTATTGAAATTGTGAATTCCTACTGTATATTTTTGTTTTTATGTGGTAACATTTCTGTAATTAATTGATGTTTTTATAAAATTTGGAATGGTCGGTTAGCTTTTAATGCATCTTGTGTGTGGCTTCACTATAACAGCTTCATGAAGGACACGTCTTTGAAGTTTCAATAGTTCAAAGACGTGAATGAAAGTGTTAGTTTTGAAAATGAGTGAGCTGTTGGGTTGATGTTTTCATAAGTTGATTATATGTTACGTAATGTAATTAAGAGTCCCATGTTGAGTTTGTTGTATAGAATTGGTTCGGTAAAATTACAAGATATTTCGTTTGGGAGAGTGTAGATATTGTTGCTAAGGAAGAAATGGTAACAGAGAAAGAGTCAGGAACTTGTGCTTTTCTTCGCTGAATATTATACAGTGATAGGAACTTTCGTTGTCGTTTCCTTCCGTTTTTTCTTCTTTTGCTGATAGAAATGTACCGTACGTAACGTACCGGCTCCGGAATGCCCACCAAAAAAGTCAAGACACAGATGAAGTTTTCATGTCAAAAGGGTAATCATGATTTATGTTTTCGTAGAAGGCAATTAAATTTAATTATTAAAATTATCATGAATTTTTTAAAACATAATAAAACCAAAAATGTCCAAGTTATTATTGAAAATTGTTAATATTGATAAAAAAAATTTGGATTAAAGTTGATCTGTCGGGTAATGTATTATAATCATTATTCTCTCATTTGTTTGTTTTATTTGTTTGGATATAAATATACTTTACATTAATCAATATAGCAATAGTTTAATTGTATAATACCTTTTTATCCTTATTTGAGGTTTTTTTATGTTATTTTGAATTATATAAAATAATAAATATATGTAATTAAATTGATTTATAATGTCTAAAGTAAAATTTTCTATGATTAATACTTTATTAATCAAATAAGCTAAGAGAATTTATTAATAGGACAAGCGGTAGTCTTCTTGTATTACTAATAAATTTATTTTAACTATTTATGACACATTATTTAAAAAATACTGATATATAAAATATTTTCAATTAAAAAATAAAAAATATTTAATTAAGAAGTTGAATAAAGTATTTTTTACAAAAATATTATTTTTGTGACTCAAATATGTATTCTTTTAATTACAAAATAACAAATTACTTGTTATTCAAAGTCTCGGACCGGAATAAAGTAGGATCAAGAAGTTCTTCCATTGAAATAAAAATGAGCAGATTTTGGGCACAATGGAACGACGAAAGAGAACCCTTAAGGTAGAGAGTTTCGACGTGAGAAAACAATACGTTTCAAGGTATTCGAAGAAGTTTTGAATTTCGTACCATATTAAAAAAAAGGTGCATCAATGATTAAAAACATATAAAATTATTAAGTTTGATATTGAATTATTATTGTATTGGGTTTTATTAAAAAAATTTGGATTATATCAATTGGTATATTATAATATTTAAAAATATTAAGGTAGAGAGTTTCGACGTGAGAAAACAATACGTTTCAAGGTATTCGAAGAAGTTTTGAATTTCGTACCATATTAAAAAAAAGGTGCATCAATGATTAAAAACATATAAAATTATTAAGTTTGATATTGAATTATTATTGTATTGGGTTTTATTAAAAAAATTTGGATTATATCAATTGGTATATTATAATATTTAAAAATATTAAACTGTTTTTTTAAAAAATTATTTTTATATTACTTTAATAAATAGAGTTATAAATTTTTATTATTTTATAAGTTTAAAATTTTATGTAGCAATTAATTGACCTGATAATATACCATTCTATTATTAAAAATAATGATTAAAAATCGAGCCAATATGGTATGTTAAACCGTAAAAACTGTGAACTAATTAATTTTATGGTTAAATTTATCTTAATAAATTGTTTTTTTATTAAATTTTAATTTTTTATGAGCAAAAAAAATCTCATTCTTTAATCTTATTTTTAATTCTTGTATACTACTTTTATAATAGTTTAATATTGCTAAAAATTTTAAACCTTAAACTTTTTATTTTACTAGTTTAATTTCGATTAAAATTAATATAGACAATGTTGTAAAAATCAAACCAGAAGTTAAATTAATAAGACAAGAGATTTAAGATTTGAAGGATTAACATATATGAGATTGCGTAAAATCGGTTAAAGATTGAATAAAATTAAAGCATTTTTAATATGATTGAAAGTGGTTGTCCATATCCATCAAAAATTTAAAGTTTAATTAAAAAGAAATTATTAAATAAAAATTAATTAAATTATTTTGATTTATAAAAATGTATTAATTTATAAAAATTGACTGGTTAATTAATAAATTAGTCGATTTTTAACCTTAAAAGTTATCAAAATAAATTAAACCGAAAAGTTGAAAAACTAAATCAAAAAATTATACTATTTAAAATTTTTACGGTTAAATCAGTCTGATCGGTATAAATTCTGATATAATATTCCTAAAATTTCTACTTTCTTCTTCTTTTTGTTGTTCAAAAGAAATCGTTAATTTTCCTGGAAGGAAACTAAGGAGTGACGAAGTCAAACCAAACGCGTTTGAAACTGTGTGTGTTTCAATACTCAGTTTCACACTCTCATGAAAAAATAGAATATGAAAACAGGAACAAGTCTTGGCTCCTAAGAAAATCCCATAAAAAAACACGTACTAGTAACCGAGTACCAACCTGTCCAGTTTCAGGAGTCTCGGTCATCGTCATCACCTAAAAAGTGGCAAACAAGCCTTCATTTGTTTGTTTTCACTTGCTCTTCTTATCTTTTCTTCTTCTTCTTCTGTGACTGTCAAGCTTTCTATTTTCATCTTCTGTGTTTTTTTTTTTTTGGGAGCATGGGGATGGGGAAGAAGCTTGATGCTTTATTTGGAAGATCATTCAAGGCCTCAAAGTTCAAGTCAATGGCCAATCTTGCTGTTTCTCGACTTGCTGTTTTCAAGAACCAACGTCAGGTTAGGTGTAACCACGCTCGTTCTGATGTTGTTCAGCTTCTTGAACAAGGCCACCATGAACGTGCCCTTCTTCGTGTAAGAGTTCTCTGATCATGGCTCAGTCTGTTTATAGTATTTATATAACATGTACGCTTCTCACATAAAACTGTTCTTGGTGACAGGTTTTTAAAGAGGAACATATATAACTCATTAAGACCTATCTTTATATAACTCACTTTAGTCTTATTTTTCTTTTTTATATACTATTAGAATTTTGTACACTTTGTTGGTAATTTTTGACAGGTTGAGATTGTAATCAAGGAG
>JAOQMM010000001.1:325473-354925 GCA_027563515.1 Erythroxylum platyclados
CTCGGCCACAATTTTTGTCATTGTCAAGTATAGAGGTTTATTCTCCTTTTCTCTGGTTGAATCAAGGATGCTTACAATTTGGAATTTAATCACACATTAGTCTTTTCTTCATATGCTTTTTTAATGAAAAAATATTTATCCACCTTTTGGTTTTGGTCTTTTTGAGGATGAGTATGTATATTCAATGCTTTCTATTTGCCAGTATCATGACTATAGCTCATTTATGCTGAACTGCTTATCATCAGAGGTTGGCAGCTGGAGAGTGGTTTACGGCTCGTGTTTCTTCATGTGGTCTATTTCATATTGCCTATCCTAGTGCTCCAGACACGTTAAAAACAGAATTGCGAACTATATACAGCCAACTGTGTCAAGATGATATGCCCATGGTCAGGAGATCAGCTGCAACAAATCTGGGAAAATTTGCTGCTACTGTTGAGGCTGCTTATTTGAAGACTGACATTATGTCAATATTTGAGGATCTTACCCAGGATGGTAATTGAACTACTAATGTTTTTGTGGAAATTGACCTCTGATTTTTAGTTGTAGAATATGGAACAGATCTGCACAGTCTAGAACATCTTTAGTGTTTGCAAATAGAAAAATGTTGAAAAATATGAAAAACATGAAATAGAAATAAATAATTCTTTCTAATTGATGTTTTGATGTCTTTAATGTTGTGGTGGAAGCGTGGACTTAGAATTCCTTGCTTTTTATAGTTGTTATCTCATTGAGAGTGAGGCTGAAGTTCTTAATTATTTTTCATCCCAGATCAAGATTCTGTTCGGCTATTGGCTGTTGAGGGTTGTGCTGCTCTTGGCAAATTGTTGGAGCCACAGGATTGTGTAGCTCACATTCTTCCTGTTATTGTCAATTTCTCTCAGGTATTACGTAGTTCAGATATCTAAAAAAATTAGTGTAAAGTTCCTTGGCATCTTGCATGCCATGCCAACATTATGCTTGCTCTGTATTATCATCAATTATGTTGCTTGGCCAATAATTTCAGTATTATAGATGTACCCTTTCTATCATTTGTGTCTAAATGCTTCTCAATATTCTTCTTTCAATAAATTATGCAAGTTGTGTTGAACCTTGTTAGAGGCATTTGAAAATTGTTAAAAGTTGAAAATCAATTCAGATTTAATTGGATTTATGTGGTGGTGTTTGATAAGTGAAAGAAAAATTCCACCTTAAAAAGTTGAGTGCTTCAAAACTGTTCAGTCTTTAAGTTAATAATGTATTTTTGGTACTTCAGAAAGCATGCTAATAATTATTCTGGGACTTGGTTGCTTACATATTGCCAGTTTGTGCTGACATAATTGGTTTAGTGGGCCAATATATTAAATGTTACTGGAAACAACTCTAAATCTTTTTTCTCTTGCTAGCTGATGGATTCAGTAATCACGCTTATTTTACATAGTTCTTTTACTTTATTGCTACTTTACATGTAGGACAAGTCTTGGCGTGTGCGCTACATGGTTGCCAATCAATTATATGAACTTTGTGAGGCTGTGGGGCCTGAGCCCACGAGGTATATACGTAAAATTTGAACTTTTGTTTTCTTATTATGATGATTTTAATTTCTGAATATCCATCCTTTAATTTGATGTTAGACAATTGATTAGTGTCAACAGTATCTAATTCCAAAATTTGGAACTATTGCTTCTACCTTAAGGATGGATTTGGTTCCAGCATATGTGCGATTGCTTCGCGATAATGAGGCTGAAGTACGAATAGCAGCTGCTGGAAAAGTAACTAAGTTCTCCCGCATTTTAAATCCAGAACTTGCAATTCAACATATTCTTCCCTGTGTGAAGGTGAATATCTGGAATTTTGTGCCTGCTGCACTTTGGATCCAAACAATTTTGCACTTTGGATCCAAACAATTTTGATAAAATTGCCTATTTGTTTCATGCCAATTTCCCTCCTTGCTTTTCTTTGTAGGAACTATCATCAGATTCGTCCCAGCATGTCCGTTCTGCTTTGGCTTCAGTGATAATGGGAATGGCACCTGTTCTAGGGAAGGTAAAGATAATCTGCTTCGTATAAGTCATGACTGTTACTTCCTTTTTTTGTTTAGTACATGTGGCTGGATGCATTTTGGCCTTGGCTATGTTTTCTGATTTTTCTTAGGAAGTTCTAAGAGAGATTGAATTTATGTTTTAGTATCATAGAAAATTTGATATTATCTGGCTGCTTGGTATGATCGAACTAGTGATCTTCTAGTGGAGCATGCTTTGAGTTGTATTTTGTTTACAGCTGTTGTGTGGTAGTGATATAATGTCGATGTTCAGCTTGATTCCTCTTCTTTCTTATCCCTTGGTTGCTTATCTGGCTCGTTAACTGTATCTTACTCTTGTACCTTCTATCACCCAGTTTGGCCAAGCTCAAAGCATATTGCCTTCTTGGAATTTGATAATTTTTGGAAGTTTTTATGACTTGATAACTACAGGTTTTTTGTTTGTGCAATTTTTTTGTTTGCTTGAAATTTTTTGAGCTGTTTGCTATGTATATGAACCTACATTCTTTCAGTTTCCTTTATCATGGTGATGCACATGCAATGGATTCAAACTTAATTTGGTTTTGAATGCAGGATGCAACAATTGAGCAGCTTCTTCCTATATTTCTTTCCCTATTGAAGGATGAATTTCCTGATGTTCGTCTGAACATAATTAGCAAACTTGATCAAGTGAATCAGGTTTGTCACAACTGACGACAACTTATTGTGTTTGATGTTGTAACTTAATCTTATAAATTGAGCATAGAATTTTCATGGAGATACTTTGCCGATTATCTTTAGGCACTGTGACCTTCCTATAGTTTTTTTTTTTCTTTTGGAACTTTATCTCTTGCTAGTTGATCCTTTGAAGGTCATGGAGTTGCATGTCTGGCACAAAATGAATCATGCTTCTATTACATCTTACCATTTACTGTAACTCGGATGTAGTTTCTTTTGTAAAAATTTCATGTCATCTTGAAAAGGATTCTTTTGCACCATTGCACTATACCACAACATTTTGTAAAAATTTCATGTCGTCTTGAAAAGGATTCTTTTGCACCATTGCACTATACCACAACATTCACATATGACAGAAAAATATGCTGCACTTGCAGGTTATTGGCATTGATCTACTATCCCAATCTTTATTGCCTGCCATTGTGGAGCTTGCAGAAGATAGGCATTGGAGGGTTCGGCTTGCAATTATAGAGTACATACCTTTACTAGCAAGTCAACTGGGAGTAGGATTCTTTGATGATAAACTTGGTGCTCTTTGCATGCAGTGGCTACAGGATAAGGTTTGTCCTTTCATTTTTTATGTACAAAAAGCGGGTCACATCCCTTTTGTTTTGTAGTTCTGCCAATGTTTAACTTTTGTTCTCTGGTAGGTTTACATATTAGAGTTCTTGTGGTCATTAGGACATAATTTCCTATTGGGACCAGTTCATAACTATATTCACAAGAATAAGCCTGTTTTTTAAGCTTTTAACTAGTGGACAAATTAGTAGTTTTCATTATTGCTATGTTAAAGTTCTTGTACATCTAATTTTGTTGATTATCCTCCCTGGAAATGTGATGTAGGTTTATTCCATTCGTGATGCTGCTGCAAACAATCTAAAGCGGCTTGCTGAAGAATTTGGTCCTGAGTGGGCAATGCAGCACATTATTCCACAGGTTCCTTTTTTTTTTCCTCTTCGTCCTATTCTTGACATCAAATTCTGCATTCCATTGGTTTATCTAATGTTTGCGATAATTTTGTCTCTATCGGTTTTCCTCTGAAGAATGCATTCTTAGTAAATATAATGTATGCCAAAGAAACTAAAAAGAATAAAAAGAGGGTGCTTGATGCCCAATAATAGTGAAAAGTGCTTGACCGGAAACTTTTGGATTAGCACTGCATATGCATTTGATGAAGGCTGGCTCCTTGTTTTCTTTGTAACATGTATGAGGTTCTTGAGATGATTTCACCGGAAGATACTTGTTCTTTGACCTGGCCTTATTCTGTGTGCCATTTATAAACATTTGGATTGTTATTTTATATTCTCATTTGTGCTTATGTCCCATTTTAAATTGATAGAAACTTTCTTCTAACAAATGAGAGTTTTATTATCTTGTGCAGGTTTTGGAAATGGTCAGCAATCCGCATTATTTATATCGGATGACCATACTACGCTCTATCTCACTCCTGGCTCCTGTTATGGGCTCAGAAATTACATGCTCCAAGCTGCTTCCAGTAGTTATCAATTCAGGAAAAGACAGGTAAAGATAGTTATCCTTGTTAACTGGGTAAGAACAGAACTGCTGCATATAAAACTGGGTGTTTCTGATTTGCTGAATCTGTTTCGTATACAGGGTACCCAACATCAAATTTAATGTAGCAAAGGTGCTGCAGGCGCTCATTCCAATAGTTGATAACTCAGTGAGTGCCAATAATGGATTTTTCTTTACCTTTCTCCGTCTTTCCCCGAATCTTATGCTCTTCTTGTTTCGATCTTTTTGTTAATCCCCTGTACTTCATTTTTCTCTCAACAGGTTGTCGAGAAAACAATCCGTCCTGCATTGGTGGAGCTGAGTGAGGATCCAGATGTTGACGTTCGCTTCTTTGCTAACCAAGCCCTCCAGTCGATCGATAATGTGATGATGTCTAGTTAGATTTGATCTGTTCCATACCTTGAAAAAATTGGAACCCAAATGCATGTGTTGAAGATTATCCTGGCCAGAAAGTGCTGTAGTTTTGTTTCCTCAGATGAGTCCCTTCATCGCTGACATCTTTCATTGTAGTCTTGTCTCTGTCTCATTTTGTTGTGATGCCATAATGTTTTTTCTTTTTTACGAAGTAATTGACTCTAATTTGTTCATTAGCATTTCTTACACTTTCTTATGAATTTATTTCCTACTTTTCTTCTTCGTACCATGTTTCCATAAGCCAGAAGAAAAGTAATTTGAAGCTTTAATATTTTCCAGTTATTGGTAAATTACAAGTTTTAATGGGTATCTCTGTTTATTGCCATTTTTTTCTCCTCTGGACAATTTGCATATTTAGGAATGGACGGAGCTATGCTCTAATGCCCTGGGAAAGAGGTTTCTTCTCATCTTCTGCTTTGGTGTGACTTTTTTTAATTTCAATCTTATATATTGAAAATTATCATTTTGTTTCGTTATTATATAGTATCATATTAATTATTTTTTCCTTAAAATAATGTAATATTAAAATTTTAAAAATATAACATCATTTTATAATTATTAATAAATAAAAAGTTAATGAAATATGACTTAAGATTTAAAAAGAGGTAAAGAATAGTTTTATACCAAGATGTAAAAATTTTATTGTATATAAAATAATTTTTTATTATTTGTATATTGTTATGGAACAAAAGTACGACTCGTGACTAGAACTGGAAGAACTGACAACACTTGGTTCCATTACAGGTACTATTTTAGCAACCAGTGAATCAAACAAAACGAAGCAGCAGATTCATGAACAATGAAATGAAACTTATGTACATATTAATTACATGAAAATGATCGTCTGGTACGAAATAAATTATCACCCGCCATTAATGAAACCTTTGATCTTAGCGATCATCTCAAGAGTTCGAATCTGGGAGAGTTTAGACTTGCTCAGTACCTGAAACGCATGTCCTACACCTTTATGCACCACATGTTCCACTCTATTACCTGCTTTGACCATAGCATCTACGAACTCCAAGTTTCTATCTTTCAATATATCCATGTCCGACACAAAAACCAGGAACCGGGATAGCTTCAGTTCCTCCATTTTCGTCGACCCTTTTGCCAGAGGGTTGCACCATGGATGATCACGATTTGCTCCACACGGCAGAGCTAGTCTCCAGTAAGTATCGGAGGCCGGCAAGCTCAGAGCTGACCGAGCCGGTTGTAATGCGGCGTACCTCTCGCTATCGATACGTGTCTCCCCACCAAAAAATGGTTGTATCAAGATAATGCCACTAAGAGTTAATGGCTTAAGGGTTAAACTCTCAGGTGAAGTGTTACAAGTTTGTCTTGTTGCTACATTATAAGCTATGTTAGCTCCCGCACTATCACCGGCAAGAAAAACTTTAGAGAAATCGCCCTTCTCAGACCACCAACAACCACCACCACCCAGAGCTTGTTGTCTTAACCACGTTAGTGCTTTGAGACCGTCTTCATAAGCTGTCGGGAGTGAGTTTTCCGGTGCTAAACGGTAATCGACGGATATGATTAAACAACCGGTTTTTGAAGCTAGCTTTGAGAGGAACTCATGGTAGCAAATCCAAGCAGCCGAACCAACACAAAACCCACCTCCATGAAAATACACGATCAATGGAAGCTTAAGTTTGGACAAAGTAGGGACATAGATACGTGCCCAAATGCCTGTGAACTTGTCGAAGACCATGTCCAGTGATGTGACGTCTGGTTCAGAAGTTAGTGAGCTAAGGACACATGGGGCAATCTGAGGTCTCTCGACATATCCATCTTTGTACACACTGATAAGGCCTTCAATCTCCTCGGTTACGTCGCCGTGTTGGTGGTGGTGACAGTCGCTGACCATGTCTAGGGTGAGTCTTGCACCAAGTGAAATGGCACCCATAGTTCTGTAAGAACACGGTGAGTTCCAAGGTTTGTGGGGCTTGGTAGTTATATAGATACACAGGGACTAAAGTCAAAATGGGGAATAAAAGAGTGCGTGGACACATGATTTCACGTGATTCAAATGTTGGTGGTGAAGGGTTTTGGTAGGGAAAGTCGCACCCAAGCGGCTTGGGTTCTCTTTCGACAACTATGCTTTTCAAGGAAATAATTTTAAATTTATTGGTCAAATTTAGTCTAATCCCTAAAATTTTAGATCTTAATAGTTATTATAAAAGTCTAAAAAATAATAAATTTTTTTAGATTAATTTGATAAAAATAAAATTTTAAAAATTTATGTATATTTAAAATAAAAGTTTAAATTTGGTAATTTTAGTAATCATATATAATAAATCATTTTTACATATTAACAAATAATTTATAACGTATAAAAATACTTTCAAATGAATGATCGATAAAATTATTTTGATGATTAAACTTGAGTAGAATAACTTTAACTTGAGGTCAGCTTTGAGAGCAGTGATCAATTTTACTCATTTTGGCCACCATCGAATTAGGTTAGATTCATGTTTCTTGACTCGAATTTGATCGACTTTCAAATCGGACCTGTATCGTGAATAAAACAATGAGCTAAAATCAATCTATTATCATCTTTGTAATTTAGTTGATAATAATTATATTAATTATAAAATTATCATATTAATTAATCCTTCTTTTTTTTAATCCAGGCTTAACTAGAAAATAATCTAAATTATCACATATAAGCACTTCAGTTTTCATCAACAACTTATCGCAGATGAATTAAAAAAATTAATAATTCAATAATAAACATTGAGTACATATTGAATACATCAAATATAAATAATAGTCCGTTAATGATATACTTCGAGTAAATTAACGTGTTAGTAACTTAAAATTAAACAACTAATTGAATTATGTAGTACATATCCTAAAGTTTTTAAAGAGAATTTTGTGTCTGCTCGTCCTCCATTAGAGTTAGCAGAATAAGGTGGTTGTGGTTGACCTTAAAAAGCAAGAGACAGAACAGAAAAAGAAAAATGGATGGAGAATTGCCTAACCAATTTCTACAGGACACGCAAGAACATGATCTCCTGAGAAGTAATCGTGTGGCCTGACATAGTTGACAATCAATGCATGAAACAAAAGAAGCCATTATCGTGAGCTCGAAATCAACCATCTCTACCTAACTTTTAATCAGTTGCCTGCCAATAACATCTTTTCAGAGGCAACAACTAGTTTGGAGACTTGATTTGGGACTAAATGAGTCTCTCAAAAGGTCTATTAGATAGTGGAGAGGTCGGTCTCTGGACCCTTTTGTTGCAGCCACTATATGTTTAGTTTAGACTTGGATTATTAGACCAAGTAGTAGTAAATCTAGCTAGCTAGGTCTTCCCTTCCTTATTTTGAGGATGACCATTGATCATGCACTATAAGTGGTGTTCTTTTTTCTGGTGGACCTATGGCTTCAGAACCCAGTTAAATACGTTTCTGTTCAAAGGCTTATTTGGGTTTCTCAAGTTTATAATCATTAGGGTTCATGCATTGTTCCCATAATTTGTCAGATTATAGGCATTATCATTACCATCCCAAGCTATCACTGATAGAGATATGATGTTATTGGACCTGGAATGGATTTAATCAGACTTTCAAATTAAATTGGATTTAAGAGGATATTTTCGATTGAATTTAAAGGTCCTAGTCAATTTGATAAACGATATTATTATTGTATAATATATTAAAAATATAAATTTTGATCGGATATATCAAAAATAACTTTATTTAAATGTTCAACTCAAACTTACTTAAATTAAATTTAATTGCAAATTAAAGGATTTATGTCGATTAAATTAGAAGCAGGTCAAATTTAATTGGAACATGAAAATGTGATTGAATTTGTCTTAATTACTCTTTAGAATAAAGTAGAGAAAGGGAGGAGCTCCTCGAACCATGAAAAAGATCCAATAACTTTGAAAGAATTGACGAGGAGCCTCTACTAGATAAAGAATTTAAAGATATCATCTTACAATACTTAATGAATTTGTCAATGTTTTGATAGGAGAGAAAAAGAAATAAGTAGAGAGGTACAACAGGATATAATTGGTTGAGAATCAACATACTTTAATTTGATAAATACAATTTAAATTAAATTTATTCATTAATGTTAAATTACTAATTTATTAAAAATTATTTATAATATATCATTTATAATTTATTATATACATATAATAATTTATTGAGTGTGCACCAGAAAAAAAACTGCTGTTAAAGAGTTTCAAAAGATGCAATTGCATGGCAAGTGGAAAACTACCCATCTTTGTTCTTTAAACATTACCTTGATTTGTTCTTTGACCATTTATGGCATCATACCTCCAACAATAAGAAGATTACAAAGTAAGATCAAATAGGAGCCAAATTGAAGTTGAGAGAACTTAAAAAAGAAGCATGAATAATTATCACCATTGCATTCCAATAATACAAATTTAGTTTGTATCTATGAATCAAAGAGGCAAATGTTAAAGGTCAAAGGCCCACCTTTATTTTTCTCTCTTTTATTCCTTTCTAATTACATTAAAGAGAGTAAAAAGGGAATTTATTGTTAAGTCCATTACTGATTATTGTTAAATTAGTTCTATATAATCGTGAGAAATCAAAAATTGGAATGGACATATTATGGTTCATAATTATCTACATATCTAAAAGAGATTGCCAAACTCCATCAAAATGAACAGAATCTTAATCTAACCAGCAAGATGACTATGTCATAATTAAGTTAGAGAATTGGATTCAATTTGACTCAAATTCATTAAATCAAATTTGAATTATATTTAAATAATATTGTTTGGGTGGATTCAAATCCAATGATCCAAATTCAAGATTCAAAATCGACCACCAAAGTCGTGTTTATTTAACTTTAGTCGATTAGAGTATGAACATGAGAATTGAGCAAGATATATCCTACTACTACTGATAGATTCAGATTATTAATACAACAATAATCCAGTGAAACTTTTGTTGATAAGAAGGATTTAGGGAGGTATAGAAATATGTAATCTTACTCTTAATTGATAGATAAACTGTTTATAATAGACTCACATAAAAAAAAAAACCATGAATAACATAATCTTAAGCTCTTGACTTTTGTTTAATATAGGAAACTATTGCAATAAGAATAATAAAAAAATAAGAACATAAGAAATTACCGGATTTGATCATATATTTATTTATTTTGATTTTGATTTTGTTCTTATTGTTATTTTATGCAGCTATTTATTTATATTTTTAGTTTTTGTTATGCACAAACATTTCCCTAAAAAATTTCTTTTTTTCTTTTTTTCTTTTTTTGGAAAATAGTTTCTCTATTGTTGTTATTGTATTTACATATATTTACATTTTCAGACTTGCATATAAATCTATTATATGATACGATATTTCAGTTATATGTGTATTTAAGTTGTATTTTCACTTTAAGATTTTTAAGGAAAAGACGAGCACAAACACATCTAAGTTCAGATTGTAAGCCGTTTACCCCTTTATATCTACTCTATCATATGACACGATCTCTAAATTATCTGTCTATTAAACTGATAACACTATGAATAACATTTTTCTAAGATCATGTACTAAATGATAGAATGTCATGTAACAGAACATGTTTCTAAGATCGAAACTAAGAATACTGTAAAGAAAATTGATCTGCATCATATAAAAAAAGGAATGTCACTTTCTTTTACAACATCTGAGATTAAGAAACACTACGAATGAATTGTATGGCGACACAATGGACACGAACTACTCTTTCTCAGCCACTGGACTAAGCAATCTGAATGGTATTCATGTCCACAAGGCATGCGAGTAGCTATACACATCTCTTCTAAACAAATCGATCATTGCTTTGTTTCACAGGCTCTAGTTTTCTCCAAACCTTCAATAAGTTCCTCACTCGCAGGCAACAACTCTGGAGATTTCTCATGCTCACTCTCATCATAGTAAGAAGTCTCATCAGAATCACTTTCGTCAGTCCTTAATTCCTGATCATCATCTGCATTTCAAACAACTAATTAATTACAATCAAATTCTGATATTAATACTTGTTCTTGATCACTATATATTAATGGTTTTGATAAATATTGTGACAGAAAAAAACGAACTACGCAAAGTTACAAAAACATATTTTCAAGATAATCATAGAAAAAAATTATTTACTTAATAAAATAAATCTAAAATAGACAAAACAAGAGACCATTAAAGTGAGATAGGTTCTAAAAAATGGTTCTTAAATATAACTCATGATCGACTGTATAAGTTCATCACCTGCTTGAGCAACTATCTGATATGAACTGGGATTATCATCCAGGGCACGGAATGTTGACATGTTGAGTGATGAGAATGACATTACTACAATAAGAAGAAAGAAAAAAGAAAAGTAAATACAGGATAATGTGTTAACTAAATGAATCAGAAGACAGTAGCTTGTGATCATATTTCAGAAACCCTTCAGTGGAAGTTCTTGAAGATGGAGGGTTTTGTTGATTTTATACCGATTTGCAGAAAGAAAGGAGAGTGATCTCTGTTTCCCTTCTCAACTGGGATTGATAGGAGATTCAAGAAAAATTCACATTAGGGTTAGAAGATGAAGAGTTAGACTTCGATCGAGTTGGACTGGTTTTTGGAGACTTCGATATTAACTCAATAACAAACTATAAGATTCGACTAGATATTAAATATTTTATTTGATTTTTTATAAAAAGAAAGCCCTAAAAAAATTTAAGAAATATGTTAAAAATAAAAATATTAAAAAATCTGAGTAATTATTTTAAATTGAAATGTTGATAAAAAATATTTAAATAGTTACCACGTCATAAAAAAAATTTCAAAGAATTTGAATCACATAAACTTATTTCAAAATATTAAATTCATTAAACTTTATTTTTATATGTTAAGAAAAGTTATCTTCTTATATAAAAAAATATAAAAAAGCAAGAATAACCTTACACATTCTTATTAGGATTAAAATATATAAACACAAGATTAAGGATGACAAACAGACATTAATTAGCTGGTTCAATTCGAGTTTATCAAATTTCAAGTCAATTTTAACTTTTTTTTTATTTAGGGTTTAGATTGAACTTGAACTTGAATTCCAAAAGTTTCAAGTATATAATGTAAAAAGGAAGTCTTTTTGTTAATTATTTTCATAATGACATTAAATTAAATTAAAAATAATTTATCATAGTTATCTGAAATTAAAATATTTATAAAAGATATTCGAATAATTATCATCTCATAATAATTTTCTTCAAAGAATTTAAATTACGTGAAATTATTTAAAAATATTTAGTCCATTAAACTTCATTTTTATACCAAAAGGAAAGCAATTTTATTCTTTAGTTTTTTCATGTGTATTTGAATTTGTCTAATTTGGTTTCCGCGGTAGTTTTACAAAAATTATTTTCTTTAAGAATAAGAACTGGAGTTTCTCTTTAATTAAGAGAAAACTTAGCTTTGATTAAAAGGTCGAACTTGTTCGAATGGTTCAATCTTAAAAATTTTAAACTGACTAATTTTTTGTTTAATTTTTAACTTTTTGATTCGATTTATTTTTTTTGGAACAAAGTGAATGAAAATCCATTGCACCAAAAAGAGTTACAGAGCAGTTACACCCAGGCATACCCAGGGAAATCAACTAATAATCATTTTAAGAGAAATATTTAAACACTTACACCAACTCCTAATTTTCCTATTACATAGCAAAGTCATCACACTAAATCTAAGCTTCAACTGGTTAATAATAACCTCAACACATCTATCAATAGAAGCCTCTTTCTGGTGAAAAATAATTTGATTTCTAAACCACCAAATATAATAAACAATAGAAGAAATATCAACTACTCTCATCATACAAATGTAGGACTTCTTTTTAATTCCTGTATTAAGCCATTTCAGCCAAGACATTAGGTTATCATCGATATGAGAAACTTTAAGTCATTGCATTACTCTTTGTAGAACAAACTGGGAAAAAACACATTTGATGAACAGTTGATCCACATTCTCAATATGTTGCCCACAAAATCTGCAATTCAAATGAATAACATGATCCACACCTAACCTTTGCATTCGAGTATATGTATATAACTTGTCTTTTTCAGCAAGCTACAAAAGTTGACCAGTTTATTAATTAATCAGTTTATTCTTGTAAATTAATCAATTTTTATAAATCAAAATAAACTAATTAATTTTTATTTAATATTCTTCCTTTTCAATTAAATTTTAAATTAAGTGCAATTTCTTCCAATCGTATTCTATATTCTTCAGTTTTATTCTATCTTTAATTGCTATTATAATGGTCTAATACTGATTGAATCTTTTAAATCTTAAACTTCTTGTCTCACCTAATTAACTTTTGGTTTAATTTTTAAAACATTAAAAATTAGAAGTAAAATTAGAATTTTTTTTTATCTACTCCAACTAGGAGACACAAGACAACTAATAGAAAAGTATAAGATTACAAGTTATTCTAAGATGGACTAAGTACCCTACAAAAACACGACAAAACGTAATATATTCCCACATATGTACAAACAAAATCTAAAGAGATTAAGATCAGTTTGGTATCGGTTGATGATAATACAGTTTAGACCAAACAGAAAAGTGGTTATAGCTTTCTGATACTTAAGGTCCAACTACCACTGACTCATAAGCCATGAATCTGCTATGGTAGTCGACCAGCAGTTGATATACTCTCACTTGACTTCTACTCTCTGAGCATTAGTTTACAGAACATACGATGATCGAAACAAGTCTCCGGTTCCACACCTGCTTCATCAACTTGAAGCAAATGTGTCATGAGACGATGAGTTAACTCTTCAAAGTCAAAACATGTCTGTCAGATATGTCCCAACAGTTTTGTGCAAGTATTGAGATACATGCATTATCTAAGAGATTTTTAAGTAATTTTGAAAAGACATTATCTAATTTTTAATTTTTCATCGTGTTAATAATATTTTATTTGTCAACATTAACTATTCATGTTACGAATATTTTATTGTTTTTCAAAAGAATGTTTAAGATTCAATTTTTAGTAAAAAATGACGATTAAACATGTGACATGAATAATTAGCATCGATCAATCATATTACGATCTAAATCAACTATTAAAATTAACCTAAACTAAACTAATTATGTTCGATCCAAATTAATAATTTAAAATAAATATAATAAATTATTATTTTTAATTAATTAGAATCGAATTTAAGAGTTAAATATAAATTGTCATGTTAATAATATTTAATTGATCCACATGTAATACTCTTACTATATATATTTTGTTTATTTCTTAATGAAAGTCCAAAAAATAAGGTTTTTCAAAAAAATTGAAAATTAAAAAGAAATTTTTTAATATTATAAATTTTTCGTGTGCCTAAGAAATCTTTTCCGGCTGATCCTCCTCTATAAATTCACCATCATTCCCAGGTTATTTAGTCTCATAACATGGACATGAACAACGAGGACAGCCTTGAACTAGAAGCTATCTACGAGGAAGACGCGTACTATGCAGATCTCACGAGGCAGATTCTGCTTTTAACAGCTGACGACGATGGTGATGGAAATGGAGATTTCCTAGAACCCAAACACTCAGGCTCCTTAATTACTCGCAAAACAGGTGGTTCCAGTAACCTCATAAGCTGTAGTTCCTCTTCTGCATTAGAACCTGCAAGCTTTTTCAGTTCCTGGCAAACCCAAGAAGTTGATTCAGTACCCACCTGGTTGTTGGATTTGTGGAGAAAAAGCAATGGAACCGGAGTCTTCATCCCTCAAATCGTCAAATCCAGAAGAAGAAACAAACCTGCAGGTACGTTTATATATATTTATGCAAAATCATGTTTCAGGTAATTTTCCAAGCTAAGTGAAACAGATGTTGTTTCACAGGGAAGATGAACAATCAGAGGAACAGGATTGACGAGCAAGTGAAGAAAAGACACAATCAAGTTCTACCACATCCTAGATAGTTCAATGAAGATTTGTCAAATCTTTCAGTTTTTTCCATCAGAACTTGCTATTGTTTGTCTCGACTCTTAAAACTTCATAGTTCTGTTACTGCATGCATTTTCTGTTTTTTTTTTTCTGATCATAAGAACATCATTGTACTAGCTGAAAATGGAAAAAAAAATATTTTAATGTAATTAGAAAAATGTTATTTATATGTTTGATATATTTACTATGATAAAATAGGTATAATTGGTCCAATGATGTAGGAGAGGCAATGCTTATGAAAGAGTAACGGGTGGTGTTGTAAATAGTTAAGGTCGAGTTTGGTCGAATTAAGCCTTTAAACCCTCAGATAAGTCTAAATTGTTTAAGTATATAGCTCGACTCTACAGTCAAACATAATTTAATTCATTAATTTTGAGTTAGTCCGAATCTTATTGAATTTGAATATTTAATTCTGAATTTAATTAAAATTAATTTATTTTATTAAATTTGATTGAGTCAAATTCAATTACTTCATTATCTAAATTCTAGCTTGATCAAACCATAATTAATCTAGGCTAATTTGCCATTCTACTAACAAACTAGATAATTAGATGACTAATCAACAAATTAATTAACTGGTCTAATATATGAATTTAACTTATATCACATACTAATTAATTCAACATGATCACAAAGTCTTAAGATATTTGTGAAAAAACTCAAAAATTATCACTTGAAATCTAATTATAAACTCGTTTAGTGCAATCATTAACTTAGCAAGGTCATTTTTTAATTATAATTAAGATTATGGGTCATATCTTTACAATCCCAACTTAATTCAGATTGCAAATGGTAATACATCTCAGACCCAATATTTATGGGCCATATTATATATAACCTATAAATTATATATAATAATTACAAATAAAATTTAAGAAATATGTAATAACTCGCAAATACATACCGTATATAATTTTTTTAAGATCTTAGTCATTATAAAAAATTTAAAAACATAGAAGGTTGTGAAGCCACACCTTGAATAGTGCCAGCAATTTAGCTTGATTTTAGCTTGATTTAGCCTGAAATCAACAATTTCAATCTAAGTTGACCAAATTTTGACATAATTTTAGGGTTTTTTGGAAAAAAATCAACTTTTAAATTGAGCTGGGACTCAATGGCCTAGCATATTATTATTATAAATTAAAAAATTATCCCAAACATGCAGTTTAATGAATTTCTTAATGCAGAAATAATATTTCTTCAAAGTGAATATTTAAATTTAATTATTTTGCAATTTCTCTTATAGAATATAGTATAATTTGTTTACGATCACGTTATAAATTCTCCAACTACAAATAAATGTTTTTAAAACTGGGTCAGAAGTTAAACCAGTAAGACAAGAAGTTTAAGATTTAAAAAGTTCAACTGGTATTAAACTATTATAAAATTGGTTAAAGATTGAATAAAATTAAAAATTTAAGATATAATTGAAAGAGATTGTCCTTATTTGTTAAAGTATTTGAATTTTAATTAAAAATTTGTTAAATGAAAATTAATTGATTTATTTTAATTTATAAGAACTTAATAATTTACAAAAATTAATAAGTTAATTAGTTTTAATAACAAAAGTTATTAAAGTAAATCGAACTGGAAAGTTGAAAATCGAACCAAAAAATTAAATAATTCAAAATTTTTGTAATTAAACTAATATAATGGATTAAGTTTTTTAATCATTGTAAATAACTAAAACAACTATTAAAGGACACCTTCCACACTCAAATTTTCTGAACACTAAAGATGGATTTTTTTCCCCTGTTATAATGGTTTTTGTTATAAGAAATAAATGGTTGGGAAGATTAAGAAATAAAATAAAAACAAATAAAAAGAGCAAAATTTTTTTGACCTTCCAAATATTGGTACATTATATTTTAATTATCACCTAATAAAACAAAATTTGGTAGTATAAAACTTATCCCATATGTAGTACTCATCTCTCACATTGATACTCTTACTTGATTCTTTTTCTTCTGCTCACAGATAAAAACAGTCTCGAGTTTCTACTCCAATCCACATAGTGCTAAATCAACCCAAGACAACTTATTAGAATCTTTACATATTTTAATATTTTTACCACATAATTAGTAATAATTTCACAAACATATTTCAGAATTTGACTTCGTCTCAAAACATCTCACGTATCAGGATCTTATTATCCTATTACATAGACCCAAATCAAAGAACATAAATCTTATGATAGATAATCTTATAAATCTCCAAAATTTTTCAACACAAATCATCAAATCAGGAGTTGCCGTCTCCAGGAACTCGAAACAACTCTTACAGTTCTCTAGCATGGACCACCTGGAAGCATATCCTGAGTCCGAGGATGATGTTTACTTTTCTGAAATCAGAAGGCAGATCATGATTTTAACTGCAGATGACGATGAAGACTGCCCTCCTGAAATCAGGCACTGCAAGCCTGTAACTTCTGATGATGTTTTCTATGATGATCTCAGGAGACAGATTCTCTTGTTGACAGTTGACGACGACGAAGATTGTCTGAAAACCAGAAATTCCAAGTCGTTCGGTGATTTCAGTATAGGTCCAGATGGGTCATCAGGAAATTCCCCTTCTCTTTCACAACGTTGGAACAGTTCAAGTTGGTGGGAGACAAAACATGTGAATGCTGTTCCTGCTTCCTTAATGAATCAGTGGGGATATGGAAATGGAACTGGAGTGTTCATTCCTCGTATTGCCAAATCCAGAACAAGAAACAAGTCTGGTATGTACATAACAATTGCTTTTTTAGGCCGAACTTAGGTTTGGGCTAATCCAACCTAGTTTCGACAAAACAATGTCGTTTTGTTAAATATAAATAAACGACAAATCGAGTCAAGTTCAGGTTCAGGTTGTGCAGAAATATCATCCCTAAGTATCTTCATAGTTTTTCTCTTTTTTCTTTCCAATGACTGAACTCTACAAGTTTATTTTGCAGGAAAGAAGAACAAAAGTAGGAGCAGGAAGCGAACAGAGGACAAGCAATCATAGGAAACATCAAACTTATCCTTTGTGGGAACAAATGAGAAATTTTGGACATCACTAGTCAAAGTTTGTATTTTCCGTTTTTGACACCTTTTCCATAAATAAAATGGGCATATAGCAAGTGAAAAATGTTGCTTGGCGGTAATTTATGACCCGTAAATTTCATAATATAATAAAAATAATTGGGATAACTAATTCTAAAATCCTCTACTTTTTGAGATTTTTTTAAATTTTCTAAATTTTTAAAATTTTCAATTAATTAACTAATCTTTTAAAATATTAACAATTTAATTCAAAACTTTAATTTTTTTAATATGAATGTGACATTTAGCATGTAAGTCATATCATCAAAAATAACCTTAGACTTAATTTATACAAGTTCTAAAAGTTAGCCACTAAATTGAAATTTTTAAAAAGTTGATACTAAATGAAAAAAAACTTAAAAAATTAGACATTTTCAAATATATTATCGTTTTCACTTAAAGGAAAGAATTGCCGAAGAACAATCAATAAGAGTGATTCAGTTTGCATTTACAGGCACTCTTAATTTTTGTTAGTTCTGCTCTGTTACTACAACTTTAATCATTTGTTTTAGCATAATAGTCTGAATGGTAATATAATCTGAAATGTACGGTTTAAAGCTTTGGAAAGAATAATGAAAAAATATTTATTCTATCAATAAATAAATAACTAGTTAAAATTTAGTCTTTAATGTATAATTTATAAACTGAAGAATCTCTAAATAAATGATATTAAAATATATTTAAAAAATGTTAATGTATAAATAAAATTTATTTTTAAAATTTAATTTTAATAAATTAAAACAATTTTTATTAAAATATTAAAAATAATTTATTTTTAAGTTTTATCGAATATTTAATTATCATCAAAAATATAATTATAGCCTCGTCAACAACTAAATAAGTTTTAATTTATTTCAACAGAAAAACCAGAAGTAAAGCCATTTACAATAATTCAAAATTTAAAGATTAATTACACAGATTTCTAGTAGTTGGACTTTTCATTTTAAAAATATCATTTAATTTTATATAATATTATTTACTTATCAGATAAGTCTTCCACTCATATTACATTACATTATCTGTAACCGTGCCCCTCTTTTCCTTTTAGGTTCTGTTTAACTATTCCTTTTAGGTTATGTTTAATTGAGGGGTTTATAATAGAATGGAACGGAACATAACACAATTTTATAGGTTTTATAATAAAATAGAATGGAAGTGGAGAGTTTCATATTACGTTTCATTACATCCTAAATAGTAAAAATAAGAAACCTCCTATTCGTAGAATTTAGGATAAAACATAAACTAATAAATATGTACTACGTAATATACCCTCAATAATTTTTCATAATACCAATTATTTCTTATTACCCTATCCTAATAATAACCAACACAAATATATTACTATATAAATAAATTATTTTTAAATATAAATCAAATAGAATAGAATAATATTTAATATAATAAATTTTACTAAATAATCAATAATAATATTTTATTTAATTAATAATAAATTGTATATAATTAATAAAAAAATGAAAATATATTAATAAAGATAGAAAATATATTTAAAAAATTATTCTTTAATTGTTTGTCACAGTTGTGACTTGAACAAGTTACAACCGTAACATGTTTTTGTAAGTCACAAATATATTTCTATATAAATAAATTATTTTTAAATATAAATCAAATAGAATAAAATAATATTAAATATAATAAATTTTATTAAATAATTAATAATAATAATTTTTATATAATTAATAATAAATTGTATATAATTAATAATAAAACTATAGCATTCGAGTGTTTTTGCATTTTGAGTTCTAGGTTAAGTGAGAATGTGATACAAGGAAATAATAACATTTACTATACATTACATTTCATTTTATCCACCTTCCAAACAACATTTCACTACATTACATTATGAACCCTTCCATCTTTTCCAAACAACTTTTCACTATATTACATTCAATTCTATTATAAATCATTCCATTCTGTTTTATTCCATTCTATTAATTAGCATCCAACCAAATAGGTTCTTAGTTTAAGTATGACTCAAATGGAAAATATAGATTTTAAGAGTCAAATATTGTAAATCAAAGTTTGCCTATGTTTAGACCAAGTAAATATAATTAAGCTCCTATGCAAAAAAAAAAAACTTTAATGTTATTTCGAAATTCAATATAATCCCAACGTTACATGAGAAATAATTTAATATTTATTCAATTAAATTATTAGTAAAAATTGATAAAATATGGCAATATATGATCGACAATTTGTTTTTTCATTAGAAGTTAAGCTAAATCAAGGAATATGAAACAAAAAGTAGTATTCCAAATAGAAGTAAAAAGCATGGAATTTTTTAGTTTCATTTATTTTAAAAAATATTTTTAATTTTTTTAAATTATAAAAAACAGTTTATAATATTACAAATTTTAAAAAATAATTTTTCTAAAACATTTTTCAAGTTGGTTTACCAGAAATTGTTATATAACTCATGTAACATAAATTATATGAATCATAATTGTTCATATTCAAATAACTACAAACATGATTTGTATTAAATATTTCTTTTTTTAGATTTTTTAATATTAGAACATATTCTTTAAATTTAAAGTAATTAAACTATTTTTATAATGAAAAAATCACAATATTTCTTACTCAAGAAAAATAATAAACTAAAATTGGTAAAAGAAAAGTTTGAAATTTTTTAGATGGGTAAAAAATTAAGATATCTCTTATAGTTTAAGAAATCTTAGAAAAATTTTATGATAAAATAACAACAAAACACATGTAGTATAAACGCCAAACTAATTAAATATACCAATATCATAACTTAACTTAACTCTTAAATCTAACTTGGACTAATTAAATATGATTCAAATTAATAGTTGAGATAATTATAAAAATTATTAATTTAAATCATATTTAAATTGTTAAGTTCAAATTTAACTATTGGATTAAATTGTAATTACGTAAACAATATTTGATTAGTATAAGTATAATGTTTATAACATGTATGTTTCATTGTTTTTTTTAATAGAAATCTAAGAAAATGAGTAACTTTGAGAATTTTAAATAACACTGAATCTTTTAAACCTTTTTAAACTACAGAGAAACTTTTTAACTTTAACTTTTTTAAATTTAATTAGACACTCATTAATAATTCTAATAATCCTCATTAAAAAATTGAAAAAGGGACAAAAGATGAAGATAGAGACCATGAAAAAAAATATTATTGAGCTCTAATTTTGACCCTCAATAAATATATAATTAAAAAAACTAAGAGTTTAGAAGGTTGCAGGCTGAGAATTTGACTGGTTAATTGTTTGATTTTGGTGATATGGGAAATTATTTTTTTGGTTGTTTTGTCTAAACATTGCTTCTAAGCTAGACGACATGTAGCATGAATCCAAATCCTTAGTCTACTATGGCTCCTCGCATCTACATCCATTAGATGCTTAAGTCATATGGTTCACTTCCTTTAACGTGAGTTAATAACATTTCACATCTTTTTTCTTTATTTTAATCTCTTTTTTTAAAAAAAAGAATAGATTATATTTTTATTATTTAGTAATTATTAGTGACCATTTTTATTAAATAAGATAAATTTTGTTTTATAAAAATAATTTTTATTATTTATAATAACAAAGATCATTAATAATTACTAGGGTAAAAGATATATATTTCTTTTATAGTTTAAGAAATTTTTATAAAGTGCATCTTGATCTTTAAAATTTTCGAATTTTTTTTCTAATTTTTCAATTGTTCATAAAAATTATTTCTCTTAGTCTTCGATTAAAAAATAATAATGAAGCACATGTAGTATAAATATAAAAAATAGATTAATTAAATATTGTTTTTATAAGTAGCTATCAAATTGAATCAAAATAATTACATATAACTCAAATTAATAATTGATTATAATTATTTTAAATTATTAATTTAAGTCAAATTTAATTAGTTTGAATCAAGTTTAAGAAATGAGTTGAATTACTATATTATTAATATTTAATTAGTCTATGTTTGATGTTCATACTAAATGCATTTGTCTTTTTTGTACAAAGGTTTAAAAGAAAAAGTTTTTCTAAAAAAATTAGAAAATTTTAACATTTAAAAAGTTTTTTCTAAAATTTCTTAAATACATCTTTTAGTAAGTAATGACTATCAATTCATCGTCATCTTCATCAACAACCAATTAAATCTCTCTAAATTGCGAAGCCCGGGTAAGTAATGAATATCAATTATTTATAAAAAATTATTGTTTGTTATTTTAAAGCTATGTTTTTATTACTAGTTAAAAAGCTCTTGTATTATGACGTAATATTTATCTTGATTATGTCACTTAAAGTAAGTAATATATCATCATTTTATTATTTTTATTAAATTTTTAAATAGAAATGATATTAACAAGTGTGGAAAAGAGTAAATAATAATTTTTAAAAAATTAGAAGATTCGGCATAATTAACCTTATGCCAAATTGGAGATACAGGTTCAAGAGTCCAGTAACGTACAAACTCAGGAACATCCCCTCCATTTGGCATCCATTTAACCAGACCATGATCTCCACTACCATCCCCCTTTGACCTCAAACCAAGAACTCTTACACATTAAAATAATGGAAACCAAAAGACATCTTTTTCCAAGTTCTTGGTTTATATATCAGTACGACCCTTCTCAGAACACAAACCACACCTACCTAGCCAACCCATGGACTTCCTGTGGAGTAAGAGTACACAACCACATGATCAAAACACAGACCCTGATCAGGATTTTACCAGAATCGACGATGATATGTTTTATGCAGAGCTTAAAAGGCAGGTTTTGTTGTTAATAGATGAAGATAGTGAAGATTCTTCTGAAACAAGACATTCCAAGTTCGTTGATTATCCCTGCAGGAAGAGTGATTCCTCAGGTATGAACAGAAGTTTTCCTGCAATATCACAACTTGGTGGAAGCTACTTCAGTCTGTGGGATAAGGAGATCAAGAATTCAGCACCAAACTGGTTGGTGAAAACCTGGAGAAGAACGGGGAATGGAACTGGTGTGTTCATCCCTCAAATCGTCAAAACCAGAAGTAATAGAAGACTTGGTAAGTGCTCAGAAGATGGAATTTCTCAGAAGCTCAAGCAACCAACCTGTTTTGCAGGACGAATAAGTTATGGACGCAGACAAGTACAGACACATGGAGGACTGTTCATGGTAGGGATTTGATCGAAACAAGAAATGCCATTACAAGGGATGATTGTAAAGTATACCATACAGTGTATGAAAGGAATCATATATATATATATAAACATAAAAGCATTGGCCTTTCTAACTTGTACATTTGAATCGAGTCACAATTTGAACTCTTTTCTGAAAATGGCATGTTTACTTCACTACCATTTTGAATATTCATTCAATGCAACTTAAAATTAATAATTTAATTTATATTAATCAAATTTTAATTCAGATTCAAATTATATAATTTAGAATTTTTGATAATGGGAATGAGGAGTGTTAAAACGACGTAGTTTGTAAGCTGATCGGTAATAAGACGTAAGTGTTGAGGTAAGAAGATAGAAGATGAAGAAGAAGAACACGAGGAGAGATTTTTTGAAAAATTCGGAAATTTCTTAGTTGAAGAAGAAGAAGGACGCGAGGTAAGTGATTAATGGTGAACCAATTGAAAGTTTGTAGTTGGGTTTTGTGATCTGGGTTCTGGTTCGTAGCATGAGCAGAGATTATCTGATTGTTCAGTAATTGTGTTTGTGTGTTCTTTTGACAATTAGTCTCTTCTTAAACCCTAGAATTCCACTGAGTAGAGTACACCATTAAGCTCTTCTTTAAAGTTTGGCTTTATAAGAAAACTCATCAACACCCATTACTCCACGAGTTCTCACTTTGAATTGGGCTTGATGATGGAAATTAGTAGGAGAAACGGAGAGTAACCATAATGATATTTTGATTTTTCTCTGTTTCTGTTTGTAAATACCCGAATAAGTCAAAGAAGATTTGGGAGCCATTAGAATCGACCATGTAAACACTTTGTTTTGGGGTAGCTGGTAAGATTGGAAATTTTATTCTGGTGTTAATTCAAATTCCATTATTTCTATGTACCAGTCTTTGTTCTAAAATTTTGGATTGAATCTCCAGTTCTTGACATTTTGTAACTGTTGGTTTGGTGCTTTTATTAGATTCATCCATATTGGACATTTTTAAGCTTGATTCAAGATGCCTAAAAGGAATTCTTTAAAGAAGAATACAAACATACAACTTGAAGAAACCTCCTCTGGTTCAAAAAAGGCTAAAGCCTCTTCTGCTTCGAAGAAACCTAGCAATGAAATTGATACAATTTTCTCTGGAAAGAAGAGGAAGAACCCTGATCAACTGCCCAATAAAAGTGTTGCTGAGAATCCAAAATCACTGGAGAAAAAGCAGAAGAAGAAGAGTAGAGAAGAGAAAGAGGGAAATTTTGCTGATCCATCAGCTAAATCTCGAAGGAAAACAGAAGATGGGTTCACCATATACACAGAAGGGGAATTGGGTATAAATAATGGTAACGCTGGTGGTACCCCACTTTGCCCTTTTGATTGTGATTGTTGCTTCTAATGAGAAACTTTGAGATTTTAGAACGTTTTGTCTCCCTCTCCCGGAATTTTCTTTGGAGGGATGATTTTTGACTACTAAATCTTCTTTCTTTGTATACTTGTGCTTGATGACATGAATTAGTCCCTCAATTTTTTTTGTAAGTTAATGAAATCCTATGCTAGTGTCTACTTTTTCTATCTGAGATAGATTCTCAAACTGTTATGGATCAATCTGTGAGCATGATATTTGTCATATTTGACTTATAACGATTGCAATTTTAATCTGCCATCCGGTATCTCTGTTTATGTTCACTTGCAAAATTGATCTTTCGTATGTGTCCATGACCTGGATTCTCTTTTTCTTCGGTTGAGTTGGAGCTCTAACCTGTATGTGTTCCATTACTTTCATTGGATAAGCATGCTTGTGATGATTCTATTCATGGTTGATGATTCCATTCCAAATAATAGCAAACCATACTTTTGCTTTGCTATGAAATTCCAAGAACTAAATGGGCTGTGACGTGCACTTCAAGTTCATTTTTGTTTCTAGTAATGTCAGAAATTGCTCATCGAATCTGGTTGTTTAGTTCTTGTGAAGAGCATGTAATGTCTTTGAGCAGCCAGAAATTTTTCCTAGTCACAGTGCATTAGAGAGGTGTTTTATTCTATCAACATTGAAGACTCTTGTGACCAATGATTCATTAAGAGGTCAAAATGTGAGATGAAAAGACAAACCAGTGAAATCAAGATCCAGAGCAATTCTCAAACTTCTAGCCTCCTCACTTCCACAACCAAACCTATAGTCTCAAGATAACCTAATTCACACCCTTCTTTGATTTGAAAGATTTAAGTTTTAGATAGAGATACCTTTCACAAAATTTAGATCAAAACTCCTATTTGATTCGAAAGCTGAACATCACATGATATACATTGGATGCTCTATGGGAGCTGGTTCACTCGCTTGAGATCGACTATTTGATGTACCCTGAGTTGCTCGAGCATTGTTCTCTTGCTCGTGGTCATTGTATCAGAGAATTCAACCTTATTTACTTGCATTGGCAAAACGGTTCTTATTTAACTGGATATCTTCTGAAAAAACTAAATTGACTTCTTTTTAATGAAACGTTCACTTATCAAGCATGCTAAGACCAACTTCTGTCTTTCATAATTCATATTTTTGTTGTCATCTTACACCTAACCAATGTAAATGCCTGATGTTTTGGAATAGCAGAGATGCCAGACAAGGTTGATGGCATGGAAATTACAAGTAAAAGTGGCACTTTTCTACTTCTTCTGATGCTTCACATTGTTGGATACTGTAGGAAGGATACCGTAGGAAGCAGAGAAATTTCTCTAATGCTCGTGATTTATAATATATAACATCCTACAGAAGAACTGATTGGAGATACTGTGAATCAGTCTCTGGGTCGTGCCAACCATAAAGAACTAAGTGCCCGGAGACGCGATTTATAATCATCAATGACGAGAAACGCTCGAGCCACCTGTCGAGTAGTCAAAACTCGATGCATTTGTTGCAAAGTTTGCTGCCGTAAGAGATCAGCCTGAAAGATCAAATGACAGATTAAAGGTTTATCCAAGCCATTTTTGTACAGAAACCATGAACAATCAAAACCCAGTTTCTTTGGTCAACAAAATGTTTACTTGATGAAGGAAGTTCTCCAGTGTTGCTAATTTCCCGATTGCAATCGCCATTTGGCCAATGTACTCGGAAACGTTCCCTGAACCTTCAGGGCCTAGAGATGCAGATGAAAGTGTATCTACAAGTGACTGTTGCAAGGCTTCCATTCCTTGAGATAAGGCATCTTCAGCTTGTTGGGAGGACTGTTGGAGATTGCATATGCCCATCAATTGTTGATCTGTTAGGGGTTCAAGATGGCTTCCCAGGAGCTGAATTTATGGAAAAACTTGAAGTAAATCAACTAAAATAGGTTTGGAAATTCAAGAAAATATTGAACAGTCAATCACCTTCAGAATTTCCGAAGAACGAAATCCACCCAACCACATGAAACACCTCTCTGCAGGTGTCTTCCACATGCCTGAAAGCATGTGAAAAACATCAGCCTTTGCACCAACGCTCTTTAGCCGAAACACTTCATTGTAATGTGCCATTACTCCGTCGACAAGAACACGTAATTCATTGTCATTGACATGAGAATTGACGGCAGATCTAAGGTCACAAATTAGCCGATGATGTTCCTCCAGCCACCGAGCATAGTCCATGTCAAATGCTAAGGCTCCTGAAAGTATATCATTCATATTCAACTCCAGAACACCAGAATACATTATCCTCAAGTTCATTCTTCAATTACAGGCATTCTCATTTGTCCTTGGACTATGTTTTAAGACCTTAAGACCCAAAGCTAATATAACAAACTGTCCCCCCCTTACCATTACCAACTATTGAATGACCATGATCTCCTGAATAACCACTGGCAATGAACACTCCCTGCAGTGAAAAATTACAAATCCGTGAAGAAAGAAAAATGGCCTCGTATTGACCAAGGGTTTTGAGAAAGTTCGGAAAGAAATTAGATCTAGTCTAAGTAAATTTCCGACATATCTATACCTGTTGGCGAGCTCGTTGAAGTTCTTGCTCTAATTGTGTAAGCTTGAGCCGACTTTTCTCGAGCTGCTGAACATATGCCTATCCAAAACCAAAACCTATAAATGATCCAAATGTATTAACTCAAAACATCCATTAATACCAACTCAAGCATACCAAATTTTGATCAGAAACCAAAAAACAACAAAAATGGTCATATAGAAACACTTCAGAAATTGGCAAATCAGGTGCTAAGCAGTCAAAGTTATTCATTTGACACAAGGGGTTCTTGTCACAGATGCTAGAGAGAACCATTACTTTCTTCCTCAGTCGACTTTTTCTGGCTGCCTCTCGATTCTGGGCCAGCCTTCTCAGAATCTGTAAAAGAGATACAATCTAATACGTATTAGAACATAAACTCTAAATGTCTCTGCTCACAGTTTTCAAAAAACAAGCTTTTTGTCAAATACCTTTTGATCATCCTGTTTTGTCTTGGACTGATCCTGAGAGTCAACCACCATTACTGTACCACCCTGAACTCCATGAACCTAAGTTTCAAGAATCACAAATCAGACATATTTACAGAGGAGTAGAAGACATTAAGAATACAAAAGAGAAAAACACAAACCCGGTTCTTCTCATCAATGTCAATATCTGTTGAAGTGTCAGTGTGTTGGCTGTGCGAGATACCAAATCCTGTCACATTGTGGTACATGTATTGTCCAGTGTCCAAACACTCATTCGCTGTAGTTCCCATCTCTGAGGACCCAATACTCTAACAAATGAAATTACATTAATCTTAAGACCCACAACACAGCATCATAAGAGGAGAGAGTTTAGATGAAGCTACCGTGTTCAAGACAGTAGCATAGTGTAAGTTGCTGGACTTAACAGAGACATTTCTGGATTTTAAACTGAACATCGAGCCTATACATTGATTAAAACCTCGAGTAGTTAGCGAAGTATAAGAATATATAGCAAAATATGCGGACAGAGAGATGATACTTGGATTTAAATCAACAGCATCTTCTTCGTGATGGAAAGTTGAAGCAGATTGATCAAGAAGCTCTCCAAGATCCGTAAAACGCGTCAGGTTTCTACAATCATCTTCTCCTCTGTACTACCAGAAAACAGAGCAAGAAGGTGAAGCAATGAGAGAAAGCAAACATTTTTCTTCTTCTACACAACACATACAAACTTTTTCTCGAGAACCCACGAGCAAAGCTAAATCACAAAGCAAAAACAATCCAACAAAGATCCACAGAAGTAGAGATGAACAAGCAGTACCTGATGAAGAAAGAAGCAGGGTGGCAATACATTTCAGGGTGAGGAATGGTGGCTTCTTTGAAGCTTTGCATGTTCCAAGAAAAATAATAAAAGAAAAAAGCTTGATGATGTCTCGTAAAAATGGAGTCTGAAGTTGGAGAAAAACGTGAGATACAGAGCAAGAGGCCAAAGAAAATCTTGCTGTGATCTTTAATGAGAGAAGATAGCGTATCAACAGAAAGAAAAAGTGTGTCAGCACCAGAAGGGATTCTCCTTTTATGATTTTGCATTCTGACTTGGGATTTTAGTTTCCCAATACATTTCTCAGAAGATCCATTTCCTTCTCTCTTTTTTTTTTTTTTTCCCTGTTTAAGATCAAGTCATCAACTTGCAATAGAATGTACTCAACCCGAAACGAATCATCAAGAGAACTTCAGTTTCCAAGATCAAAATATATGATAATACAAACTTCTTGATATATCAAGGAAAACAGTGTTACGAGTAGGGTTAAGGCACTCCCAACCCTCTACGCGAATGAACGTTAAGTTCATGGTTTACTTTTGATAATAACCCTCCAACAAAGTATAGAGATTGACTACGTAACTTCATTGTCTGAGGCCAATGAACTTAACGTTAATTTTATGGTTTCCTTGTGCCTTCTCTTTCTTTCCTAAAAACTTGAGTCTTTAATAAATCTATTTGTGTCATACAAAAATACAAATATACTCTAAATTTACATTTATACAAAATTTTTGTATATAAGAAAATATCAAACCTATGATTATATTTGAGTTATAAGTTATACAGGAATGATTGGTCGGCTTAAATCTCTAAAAAATAAGTCTTGAGAGTTAACACCTATTAAGAAGAAAGGGTTTGCGTCTTGGTTAATATACTTGAGGTCTTAGCTACGGTCATCTTTATGTATCTTAAAGCTCTTATAAAGATTTGCTCTGTCACATCGTTAGTTATTCCTGTAACTCGGCTCTCAAGATTTTTATTACATTTATTAATTTTGCACATATTCATAGGGTCTAAGATGATATAATTTAAACCCTAAAAAAATTTATATTATAAAAATAAATAAATAACTAAAAGAAATGATGTGATTAAATGAAAAAATAAACTGCATGAAATCAATAATGTATTTAACCTTTATAAATATGTAAAAAGAACTTTTTATAACAAAAATATATATCAATTGTATTTTAATTTCATTAATAAAATTTAGTAATTGATATTAAAACAAAAGGTGTTATTTCAATAATTATATTAAAATTATCTACTTAATTCAATTTAACTTAAAAATAATTAATTTAAAATTAATTTTTAGGTGAAGGTTTTGTACAACTTGCTCTTAAATGCAAAAGGGTTTGCTTGAAAGGAACCACTTTGTACAACATCTGTGTC
>JAOQMM010000001.1:370511-390200 GCA_027563515.1 Erythroxylum platyclados
CATAAGCAATCATATAATAAAGTATTTGTATTATAAGAACTTAAGAGAAATACTGAACCATCAAATGCATGAGTGGCCACTTTCACACATCACAAAAGCCTTTGAGAAGATAGTGCCGTAGTAGTCGCAAAGCATTGCAGTTTACAAGATGTGTGCATTGTTTCGTATAAACTTTAGTAGTGTTTTAATTTGAAAGAATATAGGACACTCCCAAGAGTGCATTTTTGTTTGTCATTAGAACTCATTGGGCATCAAGGCTTTGACAGTGACTTTGGAACTATTTTTGGTGCAGGAACAGAAAGTTAATTAGGCAAAATGGGAGAAACAAACATAAAGTGAACGGTTATATGTGTGCAACAAAGATCTGAAGTTACACTGTTTTATGGCATTGATTGTCCAGTTGACCTTAATTGTTATCCATTTGGTTTCATGCCAAGTAGATTAAAGTTTTGTTGGATCTTGCTTACTTGTACTCAAGGAAGGAGGATATTTGAGGTGCTTGGTGGGTGTGCCACATGCTTGCATGCTAAAAGTATGCATCCACTGCTCACCCTTCATCCAGTTTTTAACAACTTTCTTAGGGCAGTCTCCACTTGATTTGTAATATTCATTTAATGTCCTGAAAGTTAATTACGTTAGCAGGCAGGCTTCATGCACATTACCATGTTTCCAATTTGCAATGGTGTTCAATACAAGCTAAGCTTAAGAAATTATACGTAGAAGGCTTTGTTCAATTAACAGATGATTGGTAAGAAGTGAACTGGAATATTAGTGTGGAAACACTGGAATTTCTTGCTTGGCTTGGTTTATTTCTTTGTAGATTATCTTTTCTGCAGAACTGAGGGATGAGGTAGAAGTCTGATAGACATTAGGATTAGTAATAACTACCGTAGAACATAATTAGTTGGGCATCTTTCTAAATAAACAGACCTTCTCTCTGCATATTTTGTTCCGTTGAAATAGGTTCTGCAGATGATAAAGGAAAGCAACTTTCAAAGCTAGCAATGATGTGCCACTATAGGGATGACATTGGAAAACAAAGAAAAAAGAGCTGAAACAATTGGATAGTATCTTCCTGTCAAAAGGTCACCAAAAGGCAAAATAGAGATTCAACAGCAGAATATATGCTAGATTAACTTAGTAACAAAGTAATAACATAAAGCTTAGTTATTTTATTTCAAAATTACCAGTATCATATTGGTTGTATTAGACCAGATTGAACAAAATATTCACACAAATATGACTACTGGTTTATATACACCATCCAATATCCTGCCATGGACACTTATAACAGGGAACTAGTAATTCTAGTTCAGCATCCTCCACTTGCAGGTTCAATTGAACTCAGCAACCCATTACCTCTCAGTTGCATGCAGTGTTCTTCAGCATCAGCCTGAGCACAAATGATCACCACTGACAAACCATTGTAGTGAGCTTCTTGCATTATGTTCACTGCATTGTCAAGTGTCATCCCCGGAATGACCTTCATCAAAACCTGAACTACATATTCCCGCTTATTGTAGTTGTCGTTATGGAGTATCACACGATAAGGTGGAGAAGTTTTCCTTGATTTCCTGAAATTTTTTAACATCAACATGAAAGGAGGAAACAGAACTACAAGGGACGAGATGCCAGCTTAACTAACTATTGTCCTGAGAAGACACTATCCTACAAGTCTGATCAGCACTAGTGCTATCAAACTGAGACTTGGAATAGCATCAATGCAAAATCGCCATACTGGGGAGATAAAGATGAGGGGAATGGTACAACACATGCAAGCAAGAATTATGCAGTTTCCAGTTTGCCTTTTCTCTTTCCATGTTTCCAGGAAAAGACTGCATCTTTGAAGATCTTATTTGATGTACATCACCATTGAATCTGACTAAGAACCCTATTTTCATTAAGTTTTCAATGGCAACATAGGAATCATATGATGAGATGTGCTAAGTCATCAAGCTAAGAGTCACAAGAGCCAACTTTATGACTTAATTCATGTAGTAAAGTGAAAATCATATCGCAAATTTCAGAAACTTAAAGAATATCTTGGCAAATTTTTTCAAACGGATTTTTATAAACAAGCACAGACAAGCAATACTGAAAGAGTCATATTGATAGTCCAAAACTGAAGAAGGCAAGCATGTACTTCAAATCGAACTCAGATTCGCGGCCAGGAGTGGTTTTCTCTATTGTTGGCTTATCCAATAATCCTCCTCCTTTCCCCGATCCGGTAGTAGATAGAGCCATGAGGATCCCACGGTTGGGACATGTTCCTCTACAAAGAGAATGCCTTTCTCCTGTTGCAAGTACTTAACCATATCATAATCGTTTCGATTAATATATAAACAATATACAATATGAACAGCAACAATCATCTAACTTGTACTTTGCTCACGGCAACATTGCAAGTACTTAAACATATTATAATCATTTCGACTAATATATAAACAATATACAATTTGAAGAGCAACAATCATCTAACTTGTACTTTGCTCACAGCAACATTGTATTGAGAAGTCAACTAAAATGTACTGTCACAAGAAGGAAACAGAATAAAGACCAAGCATTAAGATTCTTATCCAACATTCTAAGTAGAACTGAGTCTACTATACTGAGTTTAGACAAAAAACTGAAAATTCGGTGAATCACCAGAAGAAATGTGCAATTTTCACATATGTAATCTGTCAATAATATGCTGTAAAAGAAATCAATAGCTAAATAAATAATGTGAATTCCAAAAAGTAATTCCATACAAATTCTAATGCATTTCCCATAAATTTTATCGTATAGTGTTTTGGAGCATATAAAAGCAATGATGATTGAACTCCAAATGCATGGTCTTGATATTTGTTCACTCGTACATGAGGTCAAGGTCTCTAGTCTAGGCAAAACCCAGGAGCTTCCAAATAACTAAGTCTTATTTAGTGATGTTCCATGAGTCACCAGATTTAACCAATATGGTAAAATCAGAAAAGGGACTTTAGCAATTATCAGTAACTGGAACAAGCAAGTAAATTAAACAATCAAGCACACAAATAACCAACTCCTGATGTTGAACAACATTTGGGAGCAAATTGTTATAATCTGCATGTAATTGCATCCACAAATGAACTACAGAATAAGACTGAAGTCCCCAAACAACAAACTTTCCTTTCTTCATTTTCTGTGAACAGCATGCTTTTACATTGCTTGTGGCAAGTTTGATTTAAGCACTCAAAAGAAAAATGTAAACAGATACAACTTTGCACTTACAATTCCTACTATATTACCTAAACACAAGCTTGCATAACTTCAAGCTTCCACCAGATGAGAATAGATAATAATGCAATCCATGAGTTGTGAGTGATAAGAAAACACAAAAACCAGCAACTCCTCCTTCCAATGACTGATTCAGAGAAAGCTAAACTGGACTACATTTCCCGGGAGGGAAGAACTTGCTAGTTGCTCCCCTATAACTTAAATCGCCCACAAGAAATTTGTTAAAACTTAACATCCTCTAGTCTCCTATCCACTGCACCATTGAAACTCAACTAAATTAATAAACAATAAACGAAACAAGTTCCAAGTCTTGACACACGAAACACCATTCTATACCCTCCCTCCCTCCCACTCGACCCACAAAGAAAGTAACGATCTTTACAAGAAAACAAAAGAAGAAACAGAGAAAGAGAGCTAATTTCTACGAACCTAGTTTCAAATTAAAAACATCTATCACCTTAACAATTTATTTCACACAACTAAGTGGAAGAAAGCTGAGGACTTTCTGAACAAAACCAGAGACGAACTCAGAAATTGCAAAGTCACATGAAATGGAAAACAAAAAGAGAGTCATGGGTAAGAAGCAAAACCTGGTTTTGATTGGAAAACATGGTTAGGTGAGAGAGTTAATCTCCCACAGATGGCACTCTCCATCTCTCCCTCACACACTCTCTCTCTGTCTCGGACTCTTCTATGTTTGGTCTGTGGTCTCCACCAACACACGCACTCTCTAAAATGAACAATGGCTATTTATTTTCTTTTGTTTTTGGGTTAATTTCCAATTACTTTCTTCTCTGTTTCTGCAGTCTGGTAAAGATTTTTGCTTTTTTTTTCTCTCTTTTTAAGGAGAATGAAATAGAAAATGTTACAGAAAAACTGGTGGTGGGAAAAATCTATAGAGAAAATCTAAAGATGTCGTTTTCTCAAGTTGGAGTCTGGAGAGCAATATATAGAAGGAAACGGTGTGCTTCTGCCAAGTTGAGGTCAAGTTGATGGCATTGAGTGTGAATTATTAAGCATTAGTACATTATGCATTACTATTTTGGCAGGTATCTAGGATGGCAATGATGTCGTTTTGATCCAAAACTTCCGGCATATTATCAACCCTAGAGGTAACATGATAAAAACAACCAAAGTGAATGCCATCATGATAAAGAGTCCAACAAAGATGGAAGTCTGGATATGATAGAAAAAGAGGAGCTTTACTGAAAAACTTCCAACGGGTAATTGTTAATGAAGATTTTGTTCAGGAAAGTGATGATCTTTTTGTGTAGATTTTAGTACCCAGTTGATGAACCACTTTGGTGCTGAATCTACTTTGTTTCTTAATTACTAGCTGCAACAATTCTCATTATACAGACCAGTCCATTAAATACAAAATACGAAGTGGGAAACAAAACCAAATTCCCCAAAAAAGAGCCAAAATTTCCAGAAACTGAGAAACTACTCCAATGAACAGTGTGATTGCTGCAAGATTTCACAGAAATTTTATGGATCTTGTGTTGCCAAAAGCACAGAAAGCTTCCAATTAACTCCCATTGTAACAGACAAAATCACACGTCCTTATATTATCAGAGTCAACAAAGTTAACAAAAGCCGCACATAAATTTAAAGGCCCCATATGCTAATTATTCAAAAGTACATGATTCTACATCACCTTACTACAGTAACTAACAAATAACGCTCCAAGAAAATCTTTGCTTTGACCTTAACTTGTTGCAGTTCCATGTCTGCAACAACGTTAATACAGCCAATCAAGCAGCACATCCAACAATCCTAAAATAAAGTCCCAGAGGGCAAGCAAATACTAGTGAATGTATTTCCTTACAATTTATCCTAATAATTTTCTGTCAATTTTACAATTATTATGATAGGGCAAGAAAATTTAGGGCCTTATCTTCCTGCAGCCAAAGCCTTGCCAATGCTTTTTGATTAACAAATGCTTTCCCTGAGCTCAAGTCCTCATTAACTCATAAATGACCCTCCTGCCATAGTATTTGGCCCTTGTGATGAAACCTGCCCCTGAGAAACTAATTGTGATCGACCTGGCCCTTGAACATAAGCTTGACCCATTCCAGTCCCAACCATTTGTTGCTGCGGAGGAAGCTGCTGTTGCTGCATTTGAGGAAGCTGTTGTTGCTGCATTTGAGGAAGCTGCTGCTGTTGCTGCAATTGCTGAAGCTGTTGTTGTTGTTGTTGCTGCAGCTGAGGAAGCTGTTGCTGTTGCTGCAGTTGGGGAAGCTGTTGCTGTTGCTGCAGTTGGGGAAGCTGTTGTTGTTGCTGCAACTGTGAAAGTTGCTGCTGTTGCAGCTGCTGGAGAGGCTGTTGCTGTTGTAACTGAGGAAACTGCTGCTGTTGCTGCAACTGCGAAAGCTGCTGTTGCTGTTGAAGCTGAGGATGTTGCTGCTGTTGCATTTGTTGATGATGCTGCTGTTGTTGCTGCTGACTGGATATCTGTGGCTTGAAAACAACCATATCCTGGTTCCAGATAAAGCAGAAATAAGCAAAATGAAAGTTAAATGCAAATTCCAAATTGAACTCATTATTTCACAGCCATTCTATGTACCCTAAACCAAAGGCATCAAGTTTACAACAAATCACGAGGGAAAAAGGCATCAAGAAACAAAACAAGGCAAAAGGAAAATACAGTTTCTTACCCCAGGAAAAAGCATCCCTATCAAGCGGCAGGCTTTGTCTGAAACTGACAGCAGCAGCGTCTGAGATGGTAATTGGATGACTGCACACTGATTAAATTAAGATTTTAAACCAAATCAGAAAAGCTTATAGACTTTCGAAAATAGAATCTCAAAATAATAGAAAGAAAATAAAATCAACACTGGGTTCATGGAAATTGTTTTCACCAAGTTCAATCCAAATTGTTTGGAAAATCTAGGCGCTCATCAATTTCTACTGAAAATAGGCATGAAGAACACAACATTCAACCATATTAAAGGAAGTTAAGAGTGGTTTACTGTAAAAAGTGTTGAGAGTATACTTTATGGAACAGCTTCATGGAAGTTTTGGTTCGTTCAAGTTAACTATGCAAATCTCGAAGAATGCCTATGATTCAGGATGCCAACTAGATTATTGCTTCAATAGCCATATTGCATAAACAAGAAAAGATTTTCATGCTCTCCAAGGACTCCTCATCGCCCATGCTAGAATGTATTAGACAACTTTCTTAATCTTCCAAGATAATATACGTAATCAATGTGATACTGAGCTAAACTGGAAATTGTAACGTGTAACAAGCCTAGCATAAACGAGATCATATCCCAGTAAAACTACCAATGATTATTCCTTTTACTGCCACACCAAAAGTGCATAGTGGGCCTATTTAAGAAGGAAAGAACATAAAAACAAAGGAAGGAAAAATAACTGGGACTAAAGGTAATTAGAACACTATCTTCACATGTAATAAGAAGGTAAGTGTTAATTGCTCAGGAAGGAATTCTGAGCCAAAGTACTACCTCCAAGGTAGTACGCATAAAACTTAACCTATTTGATACTGAGCAACCTAAAAATCATAACGACTAATAGGCCTAGCATTACCTTAGATCATATTCCTGTAGAACTAGTAACGATTATTTGTATTGCTGACACACCAAATTTGCATAGTGGGTCTATTAAGAAAAAGAAACTGAGGCGAGAAGATAAGTAAAACACTATCTTCACGTGTAATAAGAAGGTGAGTGTTAATTGCTTCAGAAGGAATTCTGAAGTCTTATTTGATAGGAGTGCTTGGAAAATTCAATCCATGATAACTTGATCTACTTGCATATAAAGTAATACTTAAAATAATATTTCCCAGATTGTTGTCTTCAATATTTAATTCACTGCTATTTTTGTCAATGACGGAAACCGAGAAAGACAAAATGTTCAAGGTGAATCTAAATGCACAATGGAAAGTAGAAGACCTGGATAATCATCAGTCAAATATTGATGAAAAACAATATATTTAATGACAGTTAAATTCATCGAAAAGAACAATCTTTCAGACAACTTACTAAAAGAACAATCTTTCAGACAACTTACTAGTTTTTTCTCTTGTAGCTGTCCAAGAAATCCATGCTGATTCATTGCCCGAAATACTAGGAAATCAGCCTTCCCAACATATTGCCTATGTTAAAAACAACAATTAGAGAGGACCACGAATGTTTGCAATAAAGGCAAATAAGCAAATGTATGCATAAATTGCAAAAGAAAAGTGTAAGATGATTCATCAAGCAGCAAGTACTTGTTATTCATGTGGTCTTGGGATATCAACCGAACTATTTGCATTGTATTTGGCCAATTCTCTGCAAGCCTGAGAAAGACATGAAAGATAATCAACTGAGTCCATCGAAACACTAACATAGGTCTTCACACACTTGGAAGTGAGTGTAAGTGCATATTCCTTTTCATTGACCAAAACCATCAAACAGAGATGAACCTTAAATGATGCAGAGTGATATATGACCTAAACATGAAATCCAGATTTCAGAATAGTGTTCTGGGAGATGTTGAAAATGCCTTGTCAACAACAGCATCAAATAACATGGAGAGGCCATATACAATTTTAAGCAATGACAGAGTGCATTTCAAAAGTTAATTTAGGATACTCAGATAACAACAAACTTCAGTTTGCTAAGTTGCAGACTTCTTGATTAAAATTCTACAGCTATACAGTAAATGAACATTAGCTCAATGGCACAAGCCCCTCAGCTGCAAAGACTTGATTCAAGTTGGAGCCTTAACAGCATAAAAACAAAGGGCTACAATACAAAGAATAGTGATGGAAAGAAAAAATTACAAGAAGAACAAAAATAATCTCAACACCATAAGCAATAACCACAGCAATGGCTCCCATAAAACAACATTATGAGTGAAATTTGGCCTCTGTTTCATAGACACTATTTTAGTGAGGGGGATTGATTGTTAGGAGTGAATTTGATATTTATGACTTGCAACAGAGCAAACAATTCGAAGAATAAAGCCACTTGAATACAAACATTCTTTCTAATTGATATAATGAAGCTGATCTTGACCATATAAATCCATCATGAAGCAACTTAAGTATGGAGAACTGAGTAAACCTGTGACAAAATTTAATGTCAAACTTACGTCTCAGAAGCTGAAGAACTCCTATAACCCTGTGATAGAAAGGACAACAAATGAGTCTTGTTGATAGAGTGCATAGATTGATAACAGCGAGAGTTAGAATGAAGCTTCACAAAGAATTAGAATCATAAAGAGACAGCAAATAATTAATCAGAAGTTTCAGACACACCTCCAGTCTGGTGATGAAGACAGGCTGTCCCTGCCTTTGGCCAGAGAGATTTCCCTGCATGAGTTTAGAACATTCAGAGAGAATTAGCACCTCTCAGGCACACTCACATGCAGAGATGCATAAATAGAAACAGAATAAAATGTTGACAACAGCAATTTGTGAAGCTATTTAAATTGCACAATATATGAAGTCAAACTTACCTCCCAGACTTTGATATATTTGCATTGTGCTGTTTGCAGGGTACCTGATGTCTGTTGTGACAAAGGCATGTTTACCGTAGAGTTGCTGACCCCAAGTGATTGTATCCCACTTTGTACTTGTTGAGACATTCCTGGAGTAGGTATCATCGTACCAGTACCAGAAGAAACACCTGATTGACCAAGACCATTCATCACACTCTGATTCACGCTAATTCCACTTTGGACCATTTGAGTTCCTGAAAGATTTCCTTGGCTCATGCTTGGTGCAGGCTGGCCCATGCTAACACCTCCTTGAATATTATTACTCATGGGTTGCGAAATCCCAAGGTTTGAATTTCCAGATATGTTAGAAGTCGCAGAAGTGAAAGAAGTAAGCCCCGAGTTCTGTGCAACTTGAGAACTACCAGTAAGAGTTCCTGAACCTGTTATTGAATTGATACTTGGTTGCCCAGATGAAAATACATTTTGAGTGGCAGGTACAGAAGATGCCATTCCACTGGATATCATATTTGACATATGCATTGCTACAGGTGTCTGATTAATTGATGGAAGGCCTATAGACGTTCCTCCAGATAAGGCTGCAGAATTCATCACCCGTGCTTGTGAGATATTGTTCAATATGCTCACATTAGCAGCAGCAGGTGGCACAGGACGTCCAGATTGTGCCATACCACCAACATTAGGTTTCAATTCCTGCATGTTTTCACCACTTGTTATCATCTCTTGATTCGCTGATGGAGGAGAAGAAGTCTGCAAACTTGCAGTTGGTTGTGAAATAGGACGCTGAACAGGTGGTATATGAGGGAAAGTTGGTCCAGTTGTCACTGAAGTGACAGTGCTTGGCTCCTGAACATATGCAAGAATAATTTTATAACCGTGCCCATAATCCATCCCACAGGACATCAGAAACAGAAATTAGAGTATGAGATAAGATATAAGACACTTACAACTTTTACGGTTGCAGTAGGAATGTTTCCAACGGAAATTGGTGGCCTGTTCAGGATAGATCCATTTACTGGAATTTGAAGAAAGTAAGCCTTCCAAGGGGTAAAATACCAAAAGCATATGCATGGTATTGACAAAACAACATGATAAGCTTATAGACAAACACTATTGCTTCCACACATTGGCAAAGTAATACTACTGTTTTATGGTAGATCTCTCACATTTCAAGGGAAACTAAAGTCTAAAGACTGCAGATTAGAACGAGAAACGTTTTCTCTTGCATAACAACCACTCAGCAAAAAGCATGCTTTAATCTTATTGGAAACTGTAATACCACGCCAGAAAAAAAAGATATTTAACACTGATAGTTGTAGAATGTTTACTCTACATGTCAACATTTGTAAGTTGAAAAAGTCAAAACAACCAATTGAAGTTCTGGTTGTAGATTTGTTATAACCAACTTGGGCCAACCTACCAATCAACTCTACAGGAAATAGCAAATGACAAACATATATTTAGTAATGCAGTTGTTAGATCTCTGATGGATATTTTGTTGTCAGATTCTTGCCGATACAAAGCAAACAACAAACAGGAAAAAACCTGCTGGAATTGACGTTGGAGGTGGGCCTGTAACTGAAGTTGTTGAAGATACATCCATTTTGACAGGACTCTGATTTGGAGGCAAGTTTGGAACTCCAGGACGACTTAAAGCAGAACGAGCTTCCATAAAACTCTCTGAGATCAGAACAAGACAATGAGGATTTTTCACATTGTCAACAGGTGGATCCACTGCTCGGGTGTTACGCTTTCCCTTCACAAATCCAATGATTTCATTAGTACCATGTTAAGCCAACAATGAGCAGAGAAAAAATGATGATTTGCATAAATCTAACCAGCAACTACAATTTATTATAGTGATAGTATGAAATGTTTGGATAGCGTTATTTTTCTCATTTCTTCTTGTTTCTCTATTTGTTTTAAACTCTTGTGCAAAGTACATCATTTCAACTCAATACGGAGTTGACACTATACACAAAGAGATCAATGCCAAAGATTGTTATGAACATATTATTAAAGGCTTTGCAGCCGTAGGCTTTTTATTGTGAAAAAGGTAAAGAGAGCTACATGAGAAGAAATAGCAAAGGAATGAAACAAAGAAAAAACATTATCCTTACTGCATTATAGATTGCTCTCAGTTTAGGAAGCTGTTTTGGACAAATGACGGATAGAGAAACAGAGCCCTGTAATGCAAATTATGCACTTGATAGTGAGCAACCTCCTCAGAGGAAGAGAACATAGGGAAGTAACTCAGGAAAGCAAAAGAAGAAAAGCACCTGAATAAAGGACTTAGCGACTGTCTCTGCATCAGATAGACAACTTTCAGTCTGTGTTTCAACATTTTCGCTGTGTTCTGAATTTTGTATTTGTGGCCTGTAGACTGGAGTTGGTAATGGGTGAGGATTACTTGCAGCAACCAGAATGCAATGCCTTTGCCCATCTAGATTTTGTTGAGCTGGGCTTCCAGTTGGGGCAGCAGGGAACATCTGCATGACCCAAAAGAGAACTTCAGGGATATTCTCGGCTACTAATATAACCCAATCTTTGAACAATAAATCAATATTTAACCTTGTGTTGGCTATAGAGTAAAAAATCCATAGATGCAGAACTATCAGTGCAGAAATTTGTTGTAAAACATAATCAAATTAGTTTATCATCTTTGATATCCAAAATGATCGTCAGTTAAGTGTGCCATCTATTTCAACCTGCAAGACAATGGCCAGGAAAGGAGATCGCAAAGTGTTCTAGTATTGAGATGGACAAACATAACACCAAAGATTCTTATTCCGTTCTAACTGTCTTCAATTTGCCAAGAAATAATATAATACCGTCCAAAAAAGTATCCCCCGGTTTAGTTGCATGATTTTGTTCATCATGTTGTTGAAAAGATCTATCAAGTCCATTCATCAACTATTTGACACTTGTGATGAGATGATACATAAAAGCATTTCTGCTTGGATTTGTCACAAATCAAATGGTGAGCTTCTAAAACAAAAGTTGCACTGAAACAAAAATTATAAAAGATAATGTGTTTTTTTTCCTATCAATGCCCGCATCAAGATAATCATTCAGCATTATCAAAAGCAACCAACTGGCGGTAAGTACTTCAGTAGAGAACACTGAAGAGACTTACCATAAAACCTAACGCATTATCAAAGTGGTGTCAAAGTTGATGAGTGTGTCCATATTTCCAAGTTTTTGACATTGGAGCACTAAAAAATATGGTGCTAGGTTGAATTTTTGAGGAATAACAGGCTTTTATTATTTTCTTTATGCAGAACAGTGTTTACTAGTACATGTATATACATAGTAGATGAAATGAAAGAAAACATGTGGAGCAGAAAGAAATAAATAGATAACAAGATCCAGAATGAATACCATTAGAGCTTCAGAAAGCCCTTCTGCAATTGCGGCATCATTGAAACCACCACCAGAAAAAGGTATTGCCAACAACCACTGTAAAAATGTATCAACATCCCTTGTCCAGCCACTGCGCTGTACCAGGCAAGCTACATAAAGAATTATAAAGAAAGCAAGGAAGAACTTATCAGTCAGTAGCATACTGTATAAACCTGGAACAGTAAAACTTTGAGAATCAAGTTTACTAGCATCACAGTAGGGACAAATATTGCTTACTGTACCATAGAAATGAAAAAAAAAATTTGGTATCATTAAACAAGCCATGGTCATGCACAAATTTAATGTGCTGTAACCATTTTCAAATTACAAGGGGAGGGAATATATGTTTCTGAAATGTTATGGTTTTTATTTGGCTTGAGTATGGAATAAAAAATATAGATTTGGAGATTCGTGAAGGAGTGATAGGTATAAAACGTAAAGATGTTGGCTGTGCAAGTATCAGACATGCAAAACTCTTTAGAGTGTGACTTACAACTGAAACACCAAGTTAAATTAGTTCAAAAGGTCCTGGCTATCACCACAGAAATATCGAGAAAAAGCAAAGACATCCTATCATTTAAATATCATAAACAGGCAAAAAATGTGAAGCAAGAAGATAGTACAGCATAATATGAAACATAAGGAGATACAAAACCACATACCAGAATAAGATCCATGAGCATTAAACATGACAAGTGAGAGCTCAGCATTGGAAGAAGGTGGTTTCTGTATTTCAGAGAAGGAAACGGAAGTATAATACAACAAACAAAAAGTCAACCTCACATATGAAGTCATGCATGTGATGACAAAAACTACATAGATATATTTTAGAAGATCATTTTCTGGTAAATCTTATTCTTAATCTGCACAACCCTAGCAAATGTCGCCCTTCAATTTGAGCCAAAAAAAGAGAAACGAGAAAATTGCTTAAAATAAATTGAATAATACAAGAATGATTATTCAAAATTTAGAATCAATTCTTACTAAACTAGTGGACTAAAAATTTCAACAGAAAAGAGGATTTTTGGCACATGAATTTTTCTTTAAAATACATTATTCAAACATAAGAGAGATAATTCATCATTTCCCCAAAATTATCTGGCTTTCTGATCTGTGAATCCATTTCAACAGGCCAAATAAATAGTCCACTATATGAGATCATACATGCCACATAATAGAGCAATTTATATATAAGTTGTATACATATTCATTATGTATTAAACTTGTTACTGAAGACAGATAAACAGAATTTTAATGCAGATGGATCAATCTGCAAATCCAAACATACCACATAGTCATCAATTAAGTGATTTGAAGCATACCTGGCCAGCTAAATCATTAGCGCAAAAGGCCCTGCAAAAAAAATGTTATCATAAGCAAAGGAAACACAAGTTACATAAAAATGAAAATAAAACAGCAATAATCATATCCCTAAATGTCAATTGGAGTTTGAACTAGGAAGCAACTCCCAAAGCAACAACTTTACGGTGGAATTAAGTAGAAATTTCAATCTTTCTCCAGAAAAAAAATTGATCACAGTAAAAAGCATGGTTCTTTAGCAAATTCAAACGACTAGTTTTCATGGTTCAGATTGAATAGAATGCAGAGAAGTTGGTTATGGAACCTGATGATCTTTTCGAGGTATTCAGTGAGAACGGCCGACCAGAAGGGGCCCATAGCGGCCGTGCCTTCGATGGCGACGATCAGTTGTTTCTCCCCCATAATTCCACGCGCCTCCTACTCCTCTGCCCCACAAAGAAGAAAGCGTCAACGTTGACAGCGAGCGACTAGTGAGAGGTATTCGGAGATGGGGAGGAGCAGAGAGAAGGAAACTTCAAACGACACCGGATTTGACAAACACAAAGAATATTGGATATGTCTTGGATAAAAGCAGATCTTTTATATTGGATTTGAACCTTTGTTGTTGTGTTGACTTGTTCTTTGTTCTAGCTTTTCATTTATTATTATTAAATATTCCTTTGGATTTTTATAGAATTAAAGTGTGAAAAAGGTTGGGTAGTCATCATGAGTTTCATAATTATTAAATTCAATATTACTTAAATTATCTTTTCATATCTATAATTACTTTTTATATATAAGAATATTTTAAATAATATTAATTATGAAATTTTTATAATTAATTTCTTAAATTATTCATTTCAAAATAATAGATTCATTAATCTGATCCAAAATTTGATCAATTTAAATTTTATTTGTTATTTTTAAATCAAATCAAATTTAAATTAAAAAACCAAATTTTGAATTAAGTTTTAGGGTTAAAAGTTTAATTTAATTTGACTCAACTTATAGCTAAAAGTTCTAATTTGATAGGTTTTGAATTTTTTAATCAACTTATAGCTAAAAAATATGATTTGATAGGTTTTGAATTTTTTAATCTTATTTTAAAAATTTTAAGTAAGTTTCAAATTTTATAAAATTTGAACTGGGCCAATTGCCAATATAATAATCTAGAAATTACATAATCCAGAAATTCCAATAAAAAAAAGGGAGGTTTGTGATGATTTTGAAACCTTTTATATTAGGTAATTTAATGACCTTATGCACGAAGATAATCAATTTGGTCGTTGTAGTCGGACTCTATTATGAATTTCTGACTACATTTTCCATGGGGCCCTATCGGGAGTAAAATAGAACATGAAACTGTAAGTTCACAAGCAGTGGGAGGAGCCCGAGGCTCTGACCGCATGCCTGTAGGCTCGAATAGTACGATCCCTCTGTCGCCCCATAATGAAATAAACTTTTTTTATATATATGGAGTTGTAAAGCATTTCCCTACGTTAAATTTTTTGAAAGATAGGAGGATCAAAATAAACAATTGAAAGTTTTTAATTTATCAATCATTATAAATTATAGTTATAGACCACAACTCCTCTCTTTTCGAGAATCCATACATCCCTTATCAACGTATGGATGGCTATCTCTCAAGCACAGTTTTAGATTTAGCCTCAATGTAAAAATTTGGTTTGAAAAAGTGCAGATAGTCAATAAAAAGAATTTTATGATATGTTAGGAATCTCTTATGAGAATCATCCGCGGACTTCGAGACAGTGTCCAGATCGTTACGCCTTTTGTGATGTATTGAAGTATGTAATACAATAAATGTATTAAAATAAGAAAATAAAGAAGGAGGATTCGAAATGCAAGATCTAAAAACATATATATCCTTAACACCAGTAATAAGTACTCTATGGTTCAGGCCTTTAGCAAGTCTATTGATAGAGATCAATCGTTTTTTCCTAGATGCGCTGACATTCCTTTTTTTCATTTTAGTTATTAATAAGGTTTAGGATTTAGGGTTTTAGAGTTTAGAGTTTAGGGTTCGAAAGGAAGTAGACTACTCAAGAATTCAGAAGATCTTCTGGTTTTTATAAAATTTTTGTATAAGTTAATCAAGATCTTAAAATTCTATTATTGTATTAACTTGCTTTATGTTAGATGATTTATAATTATTTAAATTCAATTAGTTATTTGACTTGAAATTATAATTTGGTCAGATAATTTATTAAAATATATGATTAATAAATTATTATATTGTTTTCCAATCCTCATTATTTATTACAAATAATTGAATGTTTTACAACAACTATTTCATAACCAAAGGTTTCGTCCTTTAATATTTAAAATTTTTTAAAAAAATTTAGCTTTCTATATTTAAAAAAAAATTCATTATACTTCAATTAGAAATAGTTAAAAACACCCCATGATATGAACATAATAGATAGGTTAATCAAATATTATTGATATGGTAACACAATTTAACTTTTAAACTAAATTTGAATTAAATTTGATTTAATTTAATAATTTAAAATAATTATAATAAATTATTAATTTAATTTAATTTAATTAGTAAGAATTAAGTTAAACAGAAAATTTTGATTTGTTCACGTATCTTTTCCATTTCGTCATTTTTTAAGCTTAAGTAAAACAAATTTAAAAATAGAAATTTTTTAAAATTAAGAATTTTTAAAAATGTTTTAAACTATCTTGAAATTCTACGAAAAAGAGTAGTTTTTTTTTTTCTTGTCTGTTTTGGTAATCTGGTACGCTAGTACTAAAATGTCAAACTCCCAAGATTCTTGGAGTCAACAGTATTAGACAGAGCACAGCAGTTCGTTACAGTCAGATTCAGGAGTATCTACACAGCAAACTCACAAACTTACGGTCGGTAAACTTTTAACACGTTGCAAAATCCGAACCATTCAAGCGCTTAAGATTTATCACGAGTTTACGAGCAACTCCAGGAATTGGCGGGACGCAAAGGCCCGAACTTTACTAGACTACACACTACTTCCCTTGTAATTGTCTCTGTATGGATCGTTTTTATGGCTCTCCGATGCAAATTTCTTCTCTATGATCCCTATGGATGCAGACCCTTATCTCCGATCAGGCCATTTTCAGGAAACCTCACTTTCGTTTCCTCACTATGGTCCCATCAGCTTCAGTTCAAGCTCACTTAAACCACCAACAAACAGGTTTTTCTCTTTGTTTGTGTATTAGGTTGCAGCTTTTAATGCATGCATTTACAGGTTGCAGAAGGCTGTTTCTGCTGTAGTTTTCGAAGAGAGTACTGTTGGGTCGAGTTCTGCTGGTAATGATGTATTTAAAGGAGGTGACTTTTGACTCGTTTTTGCTTTGGGTATTTTCTCAATTGGACCCTTTTCTAGTTTTTACTTCACATTCTGGTTGATATGTCACATTCGTTTAGTCTTTCTTTTTAGGGTGATTGTTGATTATGGGAAGTTTCTGCTGTAGTTTCGGAAGACAGTACTGTTGGGTGGTACTGATGAGTTTAAACTCACCTACTTGGACGTGATTTTTGACTCAAATTTGTTTTGTTTTTCTTTGGGTAATGGTTGGTTGTGGGAAGTGGGTAAGGTGAATCTTTTGGTTGATCCAATTTTAGTTGGTAACTTGGATTTTGGAATTCCCTGGCTTTATGATGCTTCTAAGAAGTTCTGTAAAAGTTTCCAGGCACTTATTGTTCTTGAGATTGACATTTTCAGGTTTTATGTTGATTACTGTTTACTTTTCTTGTAAGCTGTCATGCTTGTGGTCATAAAAAACTTGTTGATTGATATGAGACCATCAACCTGGCATGAAATCCTTATTTCCTGACAGGATAAGGTTTCGTGGCCGGCGATTGGTGGGCGTCGGTGATCATCAATTCCGGGAATGAAAGTGATGGTTAGAGTTACTGATCTGATTGTAATGCAGCTTGATGATCTTCAACAACTGGATTGCCTATTGATAACACAAAGACTTGAAGATCATTATCACTTAGGGACCTTAAACGACTTTCTGAAATGAACCAAATGTTAAAAGGGTCATAGCAACTCCTACTGCTGTAAGCCTTTGCTGGATCACACTTTTTGACAATGTAAGTTTCTTTCTTTTTTTTTTTTTTGCCCCCTTAATGTGGATTCGTTCCCTTTTCTAAATGTAGTTGATATAAGCTGATTCGTCCATTAAGTCGAATGATTCGGATTGAAATGCTACACGAATCGGCATTGGTTTACATTTTGTTTCCTTAGCATTCATGTAAACTCACATACTCTTCCCAAGTACATCTTCAAAATCATTTACTTCATGAGGGTTTTTGATTAACTAGAGAGTGTTAAAGTTACGTTCTTACTGTTTTCTCTAGGTTCGGCTTCAAAGCTATAGGTCATCAAGTCTGCTTGACCAAGCAGAGCATTAGCTGCAAATTTGACTAACTATTTTAGCACAGCAGTTCCTTTGGAACCATGTGTGACCCTGTATATATGGAATAATGTCAAATCACATTTCTCTACGTTCTTCACCAATGCGAGAGCCCGATGCCTAGAGTCGTTTTTGGTTGTATTAAGCAATGCATCACCTTGTGATCCCGGGCGTTGATAATATTTGCTTGATTTACATTTCCATTTAAGTTTCATTTCTTTAAAGTTGCACTGACATAAAAGTCTCATTTCACTTCTGCCTGGTCTTTGGATAGAAAAGGTTATTGGCTATGCTAATTCTGACTTATTAGTGACTATAAGTTAAGAAGCCATAAATTTGATAACTAGGACTTAAAAGTAAATGGTTACGTAAAATAGCTTTTTCCTAAATGGTTTCATAAACAGTAGTAATAAATACAGTTTGAACACGGTCGTATCTGAGATCATGAATTTTTTTTGTAACTTTGTGAAATTAGGAAGGACACATTGGCATTGAAAACCGTGTTCAGCCAATGACAAATACTTCGTCTTTAAATATTTACCAATTTTAATTCTCGTAATTAGTATGAAGATGCATAAAATTTTTGTATTTGCATCAATACTTCAACATGCTTTTCCTGTCATCTTTCTCAAGGAAAGAGACGTAAGGATTGGCAGTGGACTGGATCGGGCTCAAGTCAGGCTCAAATTAATTGGGTCCAGACTCACTCCAAGGCTCGCGGCCTGAGCTAGAGCCTGAAATGAGTAACTTATGATAATCAAGTCAACAAAAGAAAAGATGTGGAGTTAAGGAATGAGACTAAGTACATAGGAATGAGACAAGTACAGAGGATCGTACGTACTTGAGAAATGAGACAAGTACAATGCGATATGTCTTATGTAGTAAGCCGTAAGAGAGCATTTTTGGGTGGGTTAGGTATGCCTCCATCACAAGCTTCAACGCCAGTGGAGGGACGGCTGGTTCGGCTGTTTTTCGTATAATTCTGTCCCTCCTCAATCATTGTTTTCCATCAAATTAATAAAATAAAATAATATTATTTTAATATAATCAATTAAAATAAAAATAATATTTTTTATTTATAAAATTATTTATTTTATTAATCAGAAAGACTCATCTCTAATTAGTAATTACTACAATGATTTTCAAATTAAATATACCAAATTTCTTTTTTTTATTTGGTTTAACTTTTTTTTCACTCTAGTCCTTAAAAATTAAAAAAATTAGTCCGTAAAAATTAATTAACAAGACTAAAACTATAAATACGTAAGAGTATTTGTTAATTTGTAAAATTTAAGCAATGAAATAAAAAGAAATTAAATCATGTATTTAACTTTAAATTTTTCGAGAACTACTCAAATTGAGATTCAAACCTTATCTTTAAAATGAATAGACAATAGAATATTAATTACCATTTACTTAATTTCATAAAAAAATTTCATTTCGAATCATTATTTAGAAAAAAAAGGATTGAAGGTAATAAAATAATAGAAAATATTTATTATCAATGTTTTAAAAATTATGTCGAAAGTTAAAACAAAAAGTTTAAAATCTAAAAGGTCTAACTGGTATTAGACAGTTATGAAATCAACTAAATATTAAATAAAATTAAAAAAATTAAAAAATGATTGAAATAAAATATCTTTGCCAACCGAAAGTTTTGAAATTTAATTGAAAAAAGAGATTTTTAAATAAAAATTACTTAATTTATTTTTATTTATAAGAATTTATTAATTTACAAAAATTAACAAATTAATTAATAAATAAATAATTTATTAAAATAAATCGAACGAAAAATTGAAACTAAACTGAAAAAAATAATTCAAAATTTTACAGTTAAATCGA
>JAOQMM010000001.1:390300-403200 GCA_027563515.1 Erythroxylum platyclados
CTACAAATGATTTTCAAATTAAATATACCAAATTTCTCTTTTTTTATTTGGTTTAACATTTTTTTCACTCTAGTCCTTAAAAATTTAAAAAATTAGTCCGTAAAAATTAATTAACAAGACTAAAACTATAAATACATTAGAGTATTTGTTAACTTTTAAAATTTAAGCAATGAAATAAAAAGAAATTAAATCATGTATTTAACTTTAAATTTTTTGAGAACTACTCAACTTGAGATTCAAACCTTACCTTTAAAATGAATAGACAATAGAGTATTAATTACCATTTAGTTAATTTCATAAAAAAAATTCATTTCGAATCATTATTTAGAAAAAAAAGGATTGAAGGTAATAAAATAATAGAAAATATTTATTACCAATGTTTTAAAAATTAGGCCGAAAGTTAAAACAAAAAGTTTAAAATTTAAAAGGTCTAATCGGTATTAGACAGTCATGAAGTCAATTAAATATTAAATAAAATTAAAAAAAATAAATAATGATTGAAATAAATTGTCTTTGCCTACGGAAAAATTTGAAATTTAATTTAAAAAAGAGATTTTTAAATAAAAATTACTTTATTTATTTTTATTTATAAGAATTTATTAATTTACAAAAATTAACAAATTAAATAAATAAATAAGTTATTAAAGTAAATCGAACGAAAAATTGAAACTAAACTGATAAAAATGATTCAAAATTTTATAGTTAAATGGATCAAACTAATTGAATTTTTTAATTATTGTTTATTCCAACGAATAATGTCTTCTAGTATTTGGATTCAAAATAAAGAGTAAAAAAAAAACGGTGTTTCATCGACGCCTACGGCATCTTACTACATCAATGTGATTATAATGGAAGTATATTCTGAAACTAGCCCATTTTCAGGGTAGGGTCAAGGTAGTAGTACAGCGGTAGTGATGCTTTGTTCAGAAACATTACACGTACATGATTTCTTGACTCCGGAGTCTTTTTTATTTTGTTAATATGAGTTACAAATAATTAAATTTGATTTAAATTAATAATTTATTATAGTTATAATAAAATTATTAGTATAATTTAGTTTTAATTAATTTAGATCGAGTTTAAGAGTTTGGTTGAATCGTAATATTAATAATATTTGATTGATTTAGATATTTATTTATGAAACGCATATTTAACTTCATTTTTTAACGAAACTATAAAAAGGAAAAAATTTAAAATAACAAAAGTATTATTATATGCGTAAAAATTAAGGAGATTTTTATTAGTTAAATCATATAAGGATTTTCTTATCCTTTATCTTATATATTTATTACATTATTATGATGTCTACTCCCTATTTTTTAAAAACTAACTTAAAAATTGGAAATATTTTATTCAATGGTTTTTATTCTTTTTTCTTTTTTATAATTTAAAAATAAAGAAAATAGGGTAAAATAAAAATTTAATAAAGATCCTTTCCGATGAAAAAAATTGGATATTAAATATATATTTTTTAGTTCAAATTATTGAATTATGGTTTATATTTTTTGTTCTCTTTTTCTTAAAAAAATTAGAGAGAAAAGAAACAGGACGTGTTATTTTTTTTGTCTGTTTTTTATGACAAAAAAATGTTTTAAAAATATAGAAAAATATCTTATTTACATTTTTGTAAAACTATTGTAATTTTTATTTTTAAAAATAAAAAAAGACAACAATATCCAAACAAACACGCATTTTAATCAGAAGAAACAAACAGAAACAAACACACCCTAAATTAACTTTGGAGCGATCGTATCAGAACAACCTCCGGCATTATTTTGCAAAAACACGTAAGATATTAATCACGAGATAAGCAATAAATCTATAATCAAATCAGGAATAAATTTAATTGAAGCATACCATAGGTATCTTTGCATATTCGAAGAATGATACCAGAATCTTTTCATCACTATTACAATGTGTTTGACTAAATTAAGAATATTATTACAGATGCCAAGAAGCGGATTTTTTAAAAAGCATGGAAAAATTAAACCAATAAGATAAAATGTTGAAGGTTTAAAATATTTAATCGATATTAATGCATCATAAAATCAATTAAAAAATGAATAAAATTAAAAAATATATGATTAAAAGATAGTGTCTTTATTGATTGAAAATTTTGAAATTTAATAAAATAGAGATTGTAAAATAAAAATTAATTGATTTATTTGAATTTATAAAACTGATTAATTTACGAAAATTGACTGATTATTAATAAACTGATCGAACTAAAAAATTGAAAACTAATATAAAAAATTAACCGGTTCAAAAATTTTAAAGTTGAACCAGTCAAACTATTCAGATTTTAATCATTTGATTGATTTTAAAAAAACTGAATAGTCATCTGGCTCTTTTGGTACTTGAAGAGCCGCTTAATCTTATGACTAATCACCTTGCTTTGCCCCTCTCTTATCAACTAATCCTTGTCTTAGTCATATAAATTATCTCAAGAGAATCATGATTCTCACGACACTTAAGATTCTTAAGTTGACAAACATTAGATTAAACCATCCAAAAAGCAAAAATCTTTTGTTTTTCCTGTCTTAATCTTATAAACCGGTCAGGTGCTCAATTAGGACAAATCCTATGGCTATTAGTGTTTACTAATTATCAATAAGTTCTGGCACTTGGGACTATAGTTGTTCTAGATCCTATAATTACTATTAAATCAAATAAAATAATATAATTAAGGTTGACAATAGGTTGAAACGCTTCCAATTCAGATTAATCCTCTATAATTGGTTTGAATTTTGAATAATATCAAAATACCATCATTTGGTTAATTATATTATTTTGAGGCCTCAACATCTCTTCAAAAGTTTCGGACTAGAAATTTTGATTTGCATTGCATTATATTTTTTATAACTTGATTAGTAATGACAAAAGCGGTCTAACCGAACGATTTAGATCATAATAATATTGTTTTGATTTAACTTGATGTTTTAGTCTTTAAATTTTGAAAGTTAAGACTAAAACAATGTAATAGAAGCTTTGATTTGCATTGTATTATAATTCTAATCATTTGATTAGTAATGATAAAATCGGCATGGTCTAAACATCTAATTAAAAATAATAATGTAGTTTTAATCTTTAAATTTAAAAAAGTCAAAGGCGAAAGCAACATTATTTTGGAAATAAAACCAAAACCATATCATTTTATAAAATAAAATCATAATAACGTCAGCTTGAATAATTCAAATGAATAAGTTTTCGGATTTTTTTTTTATTATTATGATAAAAAGTGCACTTAAAATGTGGATCTTAACATAGTATATTTTATTGAGCAGAAAGGAACACGAGGTGGTCGAAAAGACTTGGAAACCAGATTGCTTTGTAAGGATTGCCAATCTCTTAAGAGAGTATATGACAATCCAGGCTTCCAAGTTCCAAGCTGGTTCTGGCCGGCTCCAAGTTCAATGGCTTCTAAGTGCCCTCAATCTTAAAACTCCATTTTTGAATCTTTCAATCTGCAGACACTACATACATTGTGGTTTCACCGTCAGCTTCAAGTAATACTTATTCTGTGATTATGAGCGATTACGATAATTGCGAGTACTAGTAATAATTGTGTAATTTCTAAGCATATGTAATCCAAATCGACCTGAATTTTTAAGGATATGCTCTGAAATTCGGTCAGATTCGCACCGCATGACCTTAATCTAAGTCAGAATTCGTTTCGTTTTGAAGAAAATGACATCTAGCGGACAGCCGTCCCTAAAGGTAATTGCTTGGAAGATGGAATAAAATTGGAAAGTCAAGGATTTTGCGTGCAGTATACAGCAAGAAAATGCATGGGAATTTGCAGTAGGAACAGAGGAAACTTAAGAAAGATTAAATCTGATCAAGAAATTTCTGACAACAGTAATCAAAAGTTGTTCTCCGAGGTCCAACGAAATTCATCTGTTTCTGATGTTCATATTATTAAACAGAGACTCACTTGTCAGTCAATATCCAGATTTCACAATTCACAAAGGAACAAGCTGGAAAATTAAGTTTTGATCGATTTAAAGTAATGTTCTAGGCCTGAAAACTTCTCCATTCGTTCTTTTTATTGTTTACAAAACTTGGTACAATATTTCCTCTTAAGTAGATCACACACACAAGGCCGGTGAATTGGTGGTTGTGTGAGTGGAGGAAGATGTTGCAGGTGAATTGGAATGAACACCACCACCCCCTCCTTCACTGTGGCTTCCTCTTCCTTCTGACTCTGAAGGTTGCAATTTCTGTATCAAAGATGTTGATACATGTTTAGGTGCCGGTTCATAGATTCCGGTGGTTGCAGCAGCCACGGTATCCGTTTCAGTTCCAGTTTTTGCCGTGGTTGCTGCAGCCATTGCTGCATATTCAGGTGGTTGCATCCATATCCCACCAACAACTACAAATTGAGGTGTTTGAGGATTGCCATTGTTGTGAATTGGAGGACTTGGTCTTCTTGTATGTAATCGGTACTTCTGCGAGTAGATCAAAGGAAATGAAGATCAACTCCCATTTTGTATCATAATTGTAAGCAATTTAACTCAGAATCAATCAATCTAATCATTAACATACAGTCCAAGAACATTCACTACAGAGCTTATCATCAACCTGTAAATGGCTCTTCACTTCATCATTAGTAAGACCATCCACCTTCATTAGCTCCCTAATTTGCTTTGGAGTTGCAGCTGAAACAAGAGATTCAATCAAAACCACCATTTTAGTAGAGCATATGGATTCAAATTTTCTTCCAAATTTGAACAAAAAGTGACATACCATGTGAACCACCGAGCTGTTGAAGTGCTTGCAAGAACCTTCTGTGCAGCTCGGGCGACCAGCAACGCCGTTGCTTCCGTTGAGATTGTTCTTGACCCTCTTTCTCATCTTTCTTGTTCTTCTCACCATTACTATTCCCACATGTCACCGTCTCCGTCGTCGAACTCGTCGCCGGAGCGGGTACTGGAGATGTGACTTTAGCTATTACTGACTGATTATTACTGCCCTTATTTTCAACACTTTTTTCTCTGTGAAATGGCTGAAATGCACCGCCGCCGCATCTAACCTCCGTCACCGCCGCTTTTCTGGGCACAACCTGAAACAATCATGAAGCCACGATAAAAATCAAACCCCATATTCAACTTCCTTCCGTTTTCTCACCAAAACAAACCAAAACGTTCACTACCTCTTTGGAAGGTGGATCTTGGGATTGATTCCATAACTGGACAGAGCTGAGCCAGTCAGATTTCGTGTTCTGATCATTATTGTTCTTATCTTTAACATTGTTGATGTTACTCTTATTTCGCTTATGTGATTGTTGCTCCTCCTCATCACAACAAGAGTTAGTCCTTTTCTTGATGGGAATAAACTCCGCCAACACAGGGCCGTCACTCGACGTCTGCTCCGAGCACTCCGACTGTCCATGCACGTACTCGGCCGACGTACCCGACAGCTCTCTCCGGCATGTCTCAATCGCTGAAAAAAAACAAAACCCACCAAAAGAACACATCTTATTACCTAAAAACCCAAACTAGCACGAGAAGATCTGAAAAAACAAGTAAGAACACCAAAGGTCACAAACCTTGAGTAACAAGCTCTAAACATAAAGGAAGCTCTCGCTGAAAGACTTGAATTTTACGCCTTTCTTCTTCTAAAGCTTCTACATACTCGTGACACCTCTGTAACTTCTCTGCATAATCCATTTACTTGCTTTCCTCTCTGTTTCTTCTTCTTATTGCTCAAAACTCATTAACAAAAAGAGATGGGTTTAGCCAAGTTTGCGGAAGAGAGGACGATTATAAGAGAAGGGATATGGTCCAAAAGCATAGATAGATCCGAGAACACACAAGAGGACATGGTAAAGTGGAGAAGAAGAATATGGGATCTAAGTAGAATCAGAAAAAGGAATAAACTTGACAGCCAAGACAAACAACATTAAAAAAAAAAAACCAAGAAAAACCCACAAACAAAACCGAGTAAAAATTAAGCAAAAAGTGGTGGAGAGAGCTCAAGTCGATGGGATTTGTTCATTTCAGGGAAAAAAACTCAAAAAAAGTATCTAAGTCGGGTCGTCGCGTACAAAACGAATCTTTGATGCTTGTGGTATGTGACTATATATAATTCGGTGTGCATAGATAGATAGTGAAGAGCGAGAGGTGGGGTTTGAATATTCGAGGGTGTGATTCGCTTTTCGTCGCTTCTGTGGGCTGTCAGTGACGTCAGCATCTGTCCACCATTATTATTTTCTTATCAGTTATCAGATAAGATCAAAGAGCCTGCCTTCTCCTTCTCTTGACTTTTGGCCTTTTGTTTAAGCATAAGAACTTACGTTTTTACTTCTTCCTTTTAGTCTCTATTTTTAGGTATGATAGGGATTTTCTATTCGTATGATTTTAACTTATTTTTTCAATATTATTCATAAAATTAATTCCATTTGACCTAGTTTAAAATAAATAAACTAAATTTAAATTAATTTTAAATCAAATTTAAAAATAAGTTAATCTGATTCAAACAATTTGAGTTCATTAAAATAAAATATAATTAAAATTGATTAATTTTACCCAATATTTTCAAAATCGGCCCGAAAGTTAATTGATAAGACAAGAAATTTAAGGTTTAAAAGGTTCAACCAGTTAAATCGTTATAAAACCGGTTAAAGATTGTATAAAATTAAATAATTTAAAATATAATTAGAAAACATTCTCATTATTTATCAAAGTATTTGAAGTTTAATTGAAAATATAATTTCAAATGAAAATTAATTGCTTTATTTTAATTTATAAGAATTTAATAATTTACAAAAATTGACTGATTAATTAATAAACTGATTAGTTTTTAACAACAATAGTTATTAAAATAAATTAAACTAGAAAGTTAAAAATCGAACTGAAAAATTAAACGGATCAAAATTTTTACGGTTAAAATGGCCAAACGGATTAGATTTTTTAATCATTAATTCACCAGCTTGAAATAATTCAAATAAAATAAAATTATTTTTGTTAAATATGATTAAAACAAATTAATTAGATTAATTGAATTTTTAATCCCAATCATTTTATATTTAAATCTTATCCTTTGAAGTTCGGCATGTTTGTCATGTCCAAAGAACAATCAAATCATTAGTCCGATAAGATTTGATTGCATTTATGATTAACTTCTGTGATATTACGTGGAAAAAAAACATATTAAAAATATTCTCAAATTTTTATTATTAATTTATTAATTCCTTTAATATTTTGGGAGGCAAAACTTCATTTCTAGGTTTTTTAATTATCATTTTTGTTATAATACATTAAATTCTATTATCTATCCAAGTTAACTTTATTTTATTTAATACAATTAAAGTAAATTTATATTCAACTTGAACTAAATTATAATAAATATTTGAAAAACTTATGACAATTGTTTTTTAGTATATTGAGTTCAGAAAATACAAAGAAGAATAATATCATGAGCGTAATGAGTTTTATTATGTTTATATTAATAAAAAATATTTATTAAAACATAATAAATATTATAATTCAATTATTATTCTTCTCCTTTTTCTTAATCCTTTTTAATTATTATTTCTCTTTCCTTTTTATTTTATTTTCTTGTCATTCTCTCTCTTTCTTTTTCTCTCTATCTCTCTCTTTACATATGGGTCATTTATCTCTCTACTAATTAAGAATAAGACTGTGTATTATTGAACCTTTTCAGACTTGAAGTCTAGCAAGATTCATAATAAAAGTTATTATTATTGTTGTTGTTATAAATTTGCTATTATTTAATTTTAATGCGTAATTTTTTATCTTTAAACAAATATATATATGTGTAAATTAATTTCTTTTTCCCAAAATGAGAATTCCCATTAATATAATAAAAAATTAATAATTAACATCTCCAATATTAAAACAATATTACAATCATATCAATGAAAATTTATTAATTATTGCATATAAAAAGTCAAAATAATTATAAAATATTATCTCAAATTGATTTAAATTAATTAGTATAGATTAGTGGGTGCCGTTGGAATTTGGAATATACCTGGGGTCTGTCAAATGAGTGGATAGGGTGGGTGGAATCTCGTGAGCGTGATTGCCACGCGTCGTATGATCAGGTCTCTGCTATGCTGCCTCTTCACGCCCTGAAAGGTCAGTACTCTCAACCTTTAATACCTAATTTTCCTATTTATTGTTTCTTTCACCCGCTCAAGCTGGCGCGTGTATTAGCTTCTTTCCCTTTAACTTAACATGCAATTTTTTCAAGGATGTATATAATAATTTATAATATACTTATTAAATTCATAACTTAAAATTAAGTAACATTATTGTTTTAATTAATATTTACAAGTCGAAAAAAGTCCTTTAATCACTATTTAAAATTAAAAATTTTGAATTAATAAGACACATAATAAATAAAAATTTTAATACTAATTCTTACAAAAGGTCCTTAAAAGAGTATTTGCTATGTTGCTTAATTTAATAAGTACTTTATTTAAATATGTAATTAAAGAACTATTTTACACAATATGTTATGCATATTGAAAATTATAATTAGGAAATAAAAAAATAACTAAAAGTTTTTTAATAAAGCATTTTTATCGATAACAATTAGACATAAATTAGTAACATCCTAATTTTTGTTTGTAAAGAACATTATAAAGAGAAAATTAAATAAAGTTAAAATTTATATATGATAATTACTAATTTAAAACTAATTATTATTAAAATTAAAATTTTCATGACATTGGACTAATGATTGTAATTAGAATTTTTTTTTGGTTATTTAATTGTTAAGCTTCAAAATATTTGTAGAAGCGTTATTAAATAGGTAGTTCACATATAAGGAATAATTCATTTTCAATTCAAAAATTTTATAATAGTAAAATAAAAGCTCCTTATCTTGTATAAATTATTCTCATAAGTTAATAATAACATAGATGAGATGTTTTATTGGATATGTAATCTTACTAGAAGAGATAAAATTAAAATAAATAAATAGAAAATAATAAAAGAAAAATAAATAAATAATAATAATAATAATAAAACAACATTATAAGTTATGAACAATGTAATTATATAATTAGATTTTGAAGAGATTTAATGATAATTTTAGTATTAATATTATCAATAAGTAGCATATTTGAACTCGCATATTCTTAATTTCCAGCTATAAAGCCTCAAAGATCCCTAAATCAAACAACTAACAGATGAAAACACAACTGGAAGAAGCATTCATGTGTAATAAATAAACTGTCAAAAATCAAAATCTGCATATGTTTTTGAACCAAAGTTCGAACAATTTAAGGTGGAAAACAACTCATTCCAGTTCATTTTGGGAACTTAAGGCAGGAACATCGTAGTGGGCAGGCTGGATTTGTTTTACTCGATCTGAGCCCAGTTTAAAATTTTATCAATTTTGAATTATTTGATTCGAGTTTAAGTTTAACCAAAATTTAATCAAATTCAAAAAATTTAGCTTGAAATTGAGTTTGATGAAAGTTTAACAAATTTAAAATTACTATACATCAATATACCTATCTCATATATATTTGAAGTATATGAATTTTAATTCCTTGTGGTATATTTTTTAATTGGATTTGATTTGAACTATTATATTAGGTAAATATATACGATTATTATTAAATTAATTTTTGTCAATAATTAAAATACCTAACCGCTTTCTAGTTAGATTTTTAACTTTTTAGTTTGATTTACTTTAATAACTATTGTTGTTAAAAATCAATCAGTTTATTAATTAATCAATTTTCGTAAATTAATAAATTCTTATAAATCAAAATAAATTAATTAATTTTCATTTAACATTCTTTTTTCAATTAAACTTTAAATTTTTCTATTGATAAGAGCAATCTCTTTCAACCATGTCTCAAATTCTTTAATTTTATTTAATTTTTAACCAATTTTATGACGATCTTATACTAATTGAATCTTTTAAACTTTAAATTTTTTGTCTTATTTGTTTAATTTTTAGTCCGATTTTTAAAACATTGATTTTTATAATTATATGCAAGATTCTAAACATAAAAGCATCATTTGGAAACAAAATATACAATACCCGAAACTATTTCATTTAAAAAAGTTGAAAATGCATTTGATTTCAATATATAAAAAAACTTATGATGTAATATATCATTATTTCACACAGTTTCGTTTTAAAAAAAATTTCCATTAGAAGTGTTCTATATTATTTCCTATTATAGATCTTTGAAGAAAAGACTCTTCACTTGATCTTTTTATTACTTTTTGCTAGTTTTTCTAATTAGATTTACTCATCTAATTGCAAATATATAGCTTTAACAATTAATTAACATGACAAGTTATGAACAATGATTAAAAAACTCAACCGATTTAACAGTTAAATTTTTTTGTTTGATTTTTAAGTTTCCAGTTCGGTTTACTTTAATAACTCTTGTTGTTAAAAACTAAATAGTTTATTAATTAATCGGTCAATTTTTGTAAATTAATAAATTTTTATAAATCAAAATAAATCAATTAATTTTCATTAAATAATCTCTTTTTTAATTAAACTTTAAATTCTTCGATTGATAATAACAATCTCTTTCAATCATATTTCAAATTCTTTAATTTTATATAATTTTTAATTAGTTGTATAATTGTCTAATATCGGTTGAACTATTTAAATCTTAAACTTCTTGTCTTATTAGTTTAACTTCCATTCCGATTTTTAAAACATTAGTTATGACAGCTTGATTATAAAATTAATTTATTATAAAATCTTATTAATGAAATCAATCCCATGTATAAATTTTCATCATAAAAGCCAAATGATAGATGTTTTTTCCAACTTATTTTTTTCGAATATTATGCTTATTTACACATAATATTGCAACTTGAACTGGAGTTCACTTATTTAAGACACAACCTTAATCACGTATCAACACATTTATTTAGAAATACACAAATAACCAAAATCCCAAAAACATAAGCTTTATAAATAATATATTCATTTGTCTTAAATATCACTTCCAATAATAATAATTCAGTGTAAATAAACACTTAAATCACTGTTTTAAAAACTAAACTAAAAGTAAACGGGCAAAAGAAGAGATGGGGTTTAAAAGATTCAACTGATATTAGATTGTTATAAAACTAAGTAACGATTGAATAAAATTGGTTTAATTTATTGAGTTTTTTAATCATCGACATTGTGAGTTGGATAAGGATCTTGACCAAGCAAATAGTCTTTATCCTATTCTAGGTATGAGATCATCTGTTCTAGCTAATCAATTTCTATTTTGTTACATCTCATCTTATTCACCCATTTATGTGGGACCTAAAAAAATAAGTGTACAAGATGAAATGTAATAGAATAGGAATTGATTAACAGTAACAGAGGAGTTATTTCCCATTTTTGATATTCATCCTAACTAATCGAATGCTATTTATTAGATATTGGTCCCGACCAATCGAATGGTATTTGTCTCATTCTATCGTATGTGAGTTCACAAACCCCCCATAAATCATACAATACAAATTCTTTATGTTCAAGTAGGCCTTTAAGTCCTAACTTTGGGACCAACTTACCAAGCCCAAAATATGAAAATGTATATCAACTTTTGAATATCATTGCTAATTTAATTCAAAATTAACAGATTAAATTTAATTTAATTAAATATTAATCCAAAATAAAGTTTAGAGGGTCGGTATAAGATCTGACTCGAAAGACTTAACTTCCGGCCCTGGCCTATTATCATCTTTAATTAGCATAACATTAGTGACCCAATGGATTGCCAAAATTACTATTCTTCAATCTTTTTGGATGGCATGGCACTGCCCTTGCCTCTTGGAGCCATTACTTTTGACCCAATAAAGCAAGTATAGCTAGAAAAGATTCTTGTCCTTCTTCTTGTTAAATAAATCAAACACGTGCAATCATTTCTGTATATGATTCTTTGTCTCATTTAAAGATTCTTCTGCATATATTGCTTGCCAACTCTCTCAACTTTTTAAGTAGAAAGTCAGTCTATTTAAAAGATATAGGTTTTATAGTTTAACAAATTTTTGAACAAAATAATTTTAAAAAATTCTCAATTTTTTTTCTAATTTTTCTTTTAGAAAATCTCCATCTCTTAATCTTCAATTTAAAAATAACAATGAAATACACGCGTCATGAATATTACACATATACTAATCAAATATTATTAACATAATGATTCAACTCAACTCTTAAACTCGAACTAATTAAACCTAATTTCAAACTAATAATTTATCATAATTATATTAAATTATCAATTTAAATCAAATTTAATTTATTTAAATCGAGTTAAGAGTTTAGTTAGGTTACTATATTAGTAATGTTTAATTAATCAATGTTTAATATTCATATTGTGTATGTTTTGTCAATATTTTTTAACCGAAGTCTAAGAGAAATTTTTTTAAAGAAACTGATAACTAGAAAGAATTTTTTTAGTAATTGTATATATTAGAGGATTTTTTTGAAGTTTCTTAAACTATAAGAGAGTGAAAATTACAATGGCCCAACCTGACTCGAGCTCGAGTATGACTTGATTATTTTTATTTTAAAAATTTAAATATTATGTAGTTTTTCTTAAAACTTTAAGATTTTGATCCAATTCAGGCCATTTAACCTGATTTCTACCTAAAGGCCCTGTTTGGCGATTAGCTGATTGTATTAGCTGTTAGCTGATAGCTGATTCTATTAGCTGATTTGATCAGCTGATAACATTAGCTGTTTATTAAAGATGTTTGGTAAAATTAGCTGTTTAGTTTTAGTTGCTTATGTATAAAATGACTTATAAAGATATGACTTTAAAATTTTTTATATTTTTATATGTTTATGTATGAATATTATATATTTTAGTATTTCGTTAAATATTTTTATAAGACTTTAGATTTTAATTAACTAATTGATTATATTTTAATTAACTAATTAATTAAAATATATATT
>JAOQMM010000001.1:407006-420722 GCA_027563515.1 Erythroxylum platyclados
ATAGAAATTAAAAATAAAATTTGATTTATTGAGTTTGCCCCCAGTAATTTCCTTTTGTATTCTTGACAATAATAAATTTAAGGGTAGTCAGAGCTAGCCCTTAAGTTCAGTTTGAAACAATTAGATGTAATTTAAATTAATAATTTAAGGTAATTATAATAAATTATTAGTTAGAGTCATGTTTAATAATTTTGATTTGAATTCAAAATCTCTGTTGGATTGTTATGTATGTAGTATTTTATTAGTCCACGTGTGATGATCATATTTTATTATTTTTAATCGAAATATAAGAAAATGGTTTTTTGAAAAATTTAAAATTATGAAGAGCGTTTTTAGAATTTTAAAAAATTAAAGGGTTTTTCTAAAATTTTTTAAGGCACAAGAGAGTTTCATATTTTTTTTTACTTTAAATTTAAATGTTAAAAATAAAGATAGATAAGATTCTTGAAATTGATGAGATGGTTTTTGTATAGTCTTTCCAATGAATTTCAACTTTGTGGTTATGTCTATTCCAGATATGAATTGAATAAGAGTTTGAGCTTGCATGGATTAAAAGGTATAAGAAATTTTTTGATGTTATCTCCTATGTTACTTTAAATTCTAATATTATTAAGCTAATATTTTAAATATAATAAAAAGAATATTAAAAATAACAATATAAACTTATTTAAAATTTTTATGAAGCATTAAATGTATAAATAGTTTATTTTTTTAATTACTTAAAGATTAGGTTGATTCATATTGCTCAATGGTAATATCACCAAGTAGGGATGACAATCGGTTCATCTAGGCCTATGCTCGACTTAAAATTTTTTACTTGGGTTACGTGAGCCCGAGCTCAATCAAGCCTAGGTAACCTAAAATTTGGCTTGAGCTTGAGGTCGATCAGGTTTAGACAGCTTGAAGTTTTGCCTGAACTTGGATTTTTATTTTTAATTAAAAATAAAAATAACATCGTTTTATTTAAAACAATATTATTTTCTTTATAATTTTCAAGTTGTAAGTCAGATTAGGCTTGGATAGTTATAGTTTGAGCCGTACTTGAAATCAAAAAATTTTAAAATAAAAAGCCTAAGTTTGACTCACTATTGACTTCAGATCAGGTTGGGTCGAGTCCAAACCTTTTGCCATCTCTAATCACAAGTAAGTTGATAATTTAATTATTAGAATCTAGCTCATATTAGCATTAATCTGAAAATATTAAAAATATAACATGATATTATAGAAAATAATACAATTTTTTTAAATTCATGTTATCTTGGTAGGGACATTTATATATATATATGTGCTAAGCTTAACCTATTTGTTGTCTGGAACTAGAACTACCATTTCTTGAATCAGCAGCCATTAATGACACTCACCGTTACAAACTTTTTCTCTTTCGCTTAGCTCCAATTTTATTGGAAATTTAGCTTTTCCTTGTCACTACACTGTTGTTGTCTGTCAACTTCTCTGTAAAAATAAACAAAAGTAGAGAGGTTTTCGAGTCACGCTCACGCCTTCTCTCTACAGTTAACGTTGTTTAAATGTCTTATGTCCAAACTCTGAAAGTCTCTTATCACTTTTGCTTTGGTAAGGGACAGAGAGAGAGAGATAAGAGAAAGAGAAGGCACAGAGAGTATAGTAAGTGACTCGAAAACCGATCGTTGAGCTCGATAGTGAGAGTAGTGTCTGTGTTTAAGTGTTAGTGATGTTAGGTTTTTGTGAGTTTTCCCTCCCCAACTCTCCTTCATTCACGGTCTTTTGTCGTCTCCATTTCTTTCACTTTCTTTCTTGCTTTTTCCTCAGAAACAAACACCACCTTGTAATAATCTGAAAAAAAAAAGGTTAAAAGAAGCATATTCTTGTAGTTTAACAGAGTTAAAAAAATCCTTCTTGTAAGACATAATTTAAAAAATAATAACAAAATATAGAGTAAATAAACCCAGCTTTTAAACTTGAATCGAAACAATTAAATATAATTTAAAATAATAATTATAAATAATTATAATAAATTAATAATTTAAGTCAATTTTAATTAGTTTAATTTGAGTTTAATAACTGAATTAAATCATCATGTCAACTAATGATTAAAAAATTCAATTGGTTTGACCGGTTTAATCGTTAAAATTTTGAATCGTCCAAATTTTTAGTCTATTTTTCAATTTTTCAGTTCAATTTACTTTAATATCTCTTGTTATTAAAAACCGATCAATTTATTAATTAATCGGTTAATTTATGTAAATTAATAGGTTTTTATAAATCAAAAGTTCGTTTAACAATCTTTTTCTAATTAAGCTTTAAATTTTTTATAAATAAGGACAATCTATTTCAATCATATTTAAAATTCTTTAATTTTATTTAATCTTTAGCTAATTTTACGATAGTTTAATACTGGTCGAACCTTTTAAACCATAAATATCTTATTTTATTAGTTTAATTTTCAATTTGATTTTTAAAATATTATGTCAATAATATTTTATTGATCTATATGTGTGATGTTTAATTTTATAGTTATTTTTAAAATAAAGTCTAAGAGGAATATTTTTAAAAAATTAAAAACAACAAAAAATATAAAAACTTTTTAAAAGTAAAAACCTTAGCCTGCAGGTCATTACTCTATATATTTATAATCTTTCTCGTCTTCTCCTACTTATATCCCAGAAGCAATCTCTCTTCTCTCTTACACTCTCTACCTTTGCTTTTCTCTATAATCTTACACAATCACCATGCGAACTCCTTCTTTTTCTTGCATATCCTCCAGCGAAAGCGGCTTTTTGGAAGCTGACCATGAACAAGAATACGAAGATTCTCTCTTTCTTTCTCTTGGTCCTCCTGGACAATACAGAACCAGATTCTCTAACTACCATCATGTCAACTCCAACCAACAGACTCGCAACATTAATGTTAAGCTCCACGAAAGCCATGTCAATGAGACTGGTGTAACAGTTGCTCTTCATCTTGGTCCTTCAGAATCTGGAGCTAGTTTCAGAGGCAGTGATCCTCAGCTAAGCAAAGGACAGTACTGGATTCCTTCCCCGGCACAGATACTTGTCGGTCCCACACAGTTCTCTTGCACTGTCTGCAACAAGACATTCAATAGATACAACAACATGCAGGTTGCTCAATGATTATAATTTACTTGATTCACTCCATCAACATGCAAATATAGGTCCTTTTTTTTTTGGATTTTTGAAGGCTATATACATTTTGTGAATCCGTATCATTTGGTTTATCTGCAGATGCATATGTGGGGACATGGGTCACAATATCGAAAAGGACCAGAGTCATTAAGAGGAACGAAACCAGCTTCTTCTTTGTTAAGACTGCCATGTTATTGTTGTGCTGAGGGGTGCAAGAACAACATAGATCACCCAAGATCAAGGCCATTGAAGGACTTCAGGACTCTACAGACACATTACAAGAGAAAGCATGGGGCGAAGCCATTTGAATGTAGAAAATGCAGGAAGGCATTTGCAGTTCGTGGGGATTGGAGGACACACGAGAAGAACTGCGGTAAGTTTTGGTTTTGCATTTGTGGATCTGATTTTAAACACAAGAGGTCTCTGAAAGACCATGTTCGAGCTTTTGGAGATGGTCACGCTCCTCATACATTTGAAACATGTGAAGTTGAAGAAGAAGAAGAAGAAGAACAAGAAGAAGAAGGAGAAGAAGAATGGCAATGACTGTGTTCTTCTAGTTAGTTTAATGCATGTCTATAATGTGTGTGAAGAGAGAGTGGCGTTGAGAGAAGAAGAAGACAAACAGTATAGTGAAAACCATGGTTGTCCTATCGCATTATTGCATTAAATGTTGCAAGTGCTAGTTCGATTATCTAATTAAAGAACGTCTCACTTTGGTTCTGAATTCTGATCTTCAACTTTTCTTTTCCATGGTTAAAGAGAAGAAGGTGGTCAAGTAAGTAAAATTCAGAGCATACAGACATGTACAGTAAGTCACAGATTCTACTGTTCATACTTCATAGCTTTGAAACTCTTTTTCACGATCAAAAAGTTCCATACAGATCACACCGAGAGAGTGCATGAGATCAGAAAGAAAAAGAGAGAAGACAGAGATGGCCTTATCAGTGTCTCTAAGTCTGAGGTGAGTTAATACATAACACTTTTGATCGAGTCGAGCTCTATGCATGTCAGATCAGTAGAGTGAGCGAGTGAGTGAGTGAGAGAGTGAACTTAAAGGGACCACTGATCTCTTACTGCTTTTGGGGTTTCACCCAAAGAACTGCCTTTTTTCTCGATTTTCAGGCCAACTATAAGCCAATATTAACAATACATCTTCAACCCATCTGATCTTTGCTAATTTCATCATCACCCCCAGGCTTTTCTGTTTGGCCTTTATCTACTTTCTATCTCATTTTGTAGCCCTTTTTGTGCAGTCTCCCAATTCTCTTTTTCGATGCATGAGTCATGCATAGCTCGGTTTTGGGTCACCTCTAATTGAGCCTAAGCATGTTTGGAGCCAAAACTAAAATGATAATGACAAAACTAAAATGATAAAGATATGATTTAGTTTAATGGATTAAAACAAAGTTGTTCTGCAAACTAGATCGAACTGTTCAAACTAAATTAGATCTATTTTCCAAACTGAGTTGAAATGTTCAGACTAAATTAGATATATTCTCCGAATTAAGGTTGAACATAAGTCTAATCAATCTAAAATGGGTTGGATTGAATATAATTTCTAACCCTAATAATAATATAGATATACACAGAAAATGAGGTAACAAATTAAAAATAACTAACTTTTTAGGAATTTTTAATTTATTGATAAACTTTTTAAAATTAATAATTTAGTGGTTAACATCTTAAAACATGTATAAATGTTTTTGCTGATGTGACGTGTCATTCAAATATTACATAAATGTTTGGCTATTTGTCACATTAGTAAAAATAATTTTTTGACCGAATTTTTGTGAATTTGTAAAGTTAACCATTAAATTATAAATTTTATAAAATTTGATACTAAATGGAGAAAATCTCAAAACGTTATACATTTTTTTAATAGATATCTCTGTATAAAAAATATAATGACAAAATATTAATTTACTTTGTACATATAATGATTTATATTTATGCACTTGGAGGAAAATAAAAGTCTTAAAGTCAAAGGAACCTTATATATAAAGTTTAAAATTTATGTATGCTTGCCTATATGCTTCCAATATAAAGTTCAAAATGAACAAATCATTTCCTCATTATCATATAAAAATATACATATAAATCTACTAATTGCACTTATATATATATAAAAAGTAAACAATCTCCATGACTTCCTTCTGTGTGAAAGTCCATGAAAAGTTAAGGTTATAATGTATGCAATCTATATGTATACAAAGAAATTATTTCTAACATGTAATCTTATAGTAAAAAAAAAACAATATATATATATATATATATCAATATATAAAATTTTAACACATTAAAAACCATAGTTTTTTAATTTAACCACTTAAGGACATGAAGCCATCATGGCTAGAGTAGTAATTATGTTCTTCAATCTGAAATATAAACAAATATGTGGTGCCAGCTTGTATAATTATTTATTAATATTCCCTTCATCACACACTAATATCCATCATTAAAAAAAACAGTGAGAGAAAAAAAAAGGGACAATACCAGAAAGACCACATGATTCTTGAAAAAAAAAAAGGAAACTTTGCCAATTCCAGACCATAACCATCAATTAGTAAAGTTCCGAATAGTCCCCTGAGGCTCGGTGGCTTTGGCCGCCGGTGCTGGTTCAACGGTCGGAGACGGTGGCACTGGTGTTCCAAGAAGCTCAGCCGGCAAATCAGCTATGCCCTTCAAGTAAAAAGTGTAGAAAAGCTTGAAAGGGAACACAATTTGATGCAACTTCACTTGACCGTACACACCTTCAAAGATCCCAGAACCTCCAGTCACAGCCAAGTACGTGTCTTGATATGTCAGATACGATCCTTGTACTGATATATGACCATAGTCACCGAAGTAGAAGCTGTAGATTGCCTCGTACCTGTCACCTTTCTTTTCTGGTACGTGTTGGATTAGTACACACAGACCAGCTGTTATGCCTAGTCGTCTCTGTAAGTCTCCCGTGTAGAGCTTGTTCGTAAAAGGCACAAGATCGCCGAGTGAGTTCTGCTGTTTCTGACTCAGTTTCAGCACTGCTGGGCTGCCTCTGTCTCGCTCGTTGATTTCGTACACATTTAGTTCTTGAACTTCGACTGAAAAAGATTCAAACTTTCAAGTGTTAGAAACCAAAAAAAGGAAAAACTTGATGGGATGAGTGGTGTTAAGAAGATTAACCATGGTTTCTTCGTGTTGATCTAAGAGAATCACTTACTCGGTTTTGGAGGAGATTCTGCTGGAGGCTTGGGCTTGTTGAAGAAGAAAGCTCTCGTTGAGCTGGATCTTCTGCTGGAGCAAAGAGTTTGATTATTAGTTGCAGAGATCAGTTTTTGGTTCTGGGTTGTTGCGAAAGCTTCTGAATGAGTGAAACCCAACTGCTTATGGGATTGAGATTTAGTGGTTTGAAGTTTCAGAGACGAGAAATTTGCTTTAACAAAAGTTGCAGAAGCCATTGGAAGACGACGGAATTTGGGAAAGTTGGTGGAGAGGAGGTGTTCAAGAGTACAATCAGATGAGGGACAGCTCAGAAGTAGAAAGTATGTTTGTGCGAGTCTATATATGACTTTTCAAGTACTTCTTGATCATCACGTGTGATTTTGTACCTTTTTTTTTATGTTAAGAGCAAAGTTTGGTGGCTACGGTGTTCAAATGAACCTAACAAATCTAGAAAATGAAGTGTCTAAATCAGCGTATATAATGGTATATTCACTTATTCTAACGTCACATTAGTAAATCAGCCATTATAGCTTTCAAGATTGCATCAAAAAGGTGATTAAAGAGGTGTAAATTCGTTACGTAGTTTACAACAATAAAAGCTTTTCTCAAAATTGTTGTTCTGGTTTGATCATTCTTTTCCATATAAGAAAGGTCTTCAGATCCCTTAATCAAGACTGAAAAGCAATGTTAAGTCTTAATAATACTTGGATCATTTACTTAAGAACTCATAAATTCATCGATAAAGCACATGACTAAAGAACTATTACGTACTTCCGAAGATTTAATCCGAATAACTTCTGTTGATTCTCCTATCAGAAAAACTTAAATGATGATAATCTGAGGAGTGAAAATATGAAAAAATAGACGACTGGACGGTGAAGAATGGTTGGCAGGGACTCAGCTATTTCTTTTACATTTTTTTATATCAATCAACTACTAAATTCTAATCTTGAAAGAGTCCAAACTCAACCACCTGCCTTGTGTTCCTGTTGAATGTTGAGCCTTTGAGAGACCTCAACTTCAGTTTTTTCAGAATTCTGCTAAAAGGAAGGTGGTTTATACTATTTCTTGAGAAGACAGACTCAAGGGAATAGGAACTGATTTGTCATGTGTTGGTACAAGACTTTAATAAATGCTCAGCTAGACTTGAAGCCGACCAAGTTGCCATTTAGAATCAAAAAGTCAAGACAAAAGCCAAAAGTTTCCAGGAATGCTGTTAGAATCTTCACATAAGGATCAACTGTGTAAAAGCATTCACTTTGAGAGCAAAACTACATAGTTTCAATGTTCAACTAAACTTGGCTAACATTATAAACAAGTAATCAGCACATAAAGGACGGCTAGAATATTGAAAAAGTTACAGTTGCTAGATTTGCAAAAGGAACGAAAATCATTAGCTAGCTAGGCTAGTGCGTGATGGCTTTCTCTAAGACTAAGGTAAGCCACATTCAGAAGGAGACATGTAGTTGTGTTGTGAAATCCAACTTAGAACTCCTAACATTAAACTCGAACACGGATAAATTGATGCGGCAAGTGGTAAGATCAGCCAATAGGATATGCAAATCCCCCAAAACAAGAACAACAGCGAGGTGGAACAGAAATAGTTGCAGAGGTATCTATCTCGGATGTGAACCAACAGCTCAATAAAAAGTACGCGTATGCTGAAACTAATCATGGAACTTTTAACAGTTTACAATAAGAATGGTATGCTCAACAATTAAACAATTATATCTATTTTCAGGTTAATTTTTCAGTTTCCCCTTTAAAATACCAGAAAATGACTCCTAACACTAAAGCATATGTGATTCAAGATAAGTGCTGGCATGATGTAAGTTGATTGTGTTTCAACTGCTTTCTCTTTGCCAATTGTACATCATTGCGTAAGTAATGCTAGCTTTTCTTTGTTTGTTTTCAATCTTGTGGGATCCATAAGCTAATAGACTAAAACCTTAAATCTCATCCCTCCCAAGGTGAGATGAATTGCAAGAACAACAGAACTCATGCCTAGGATGTTGACAACCTTTCCACCAGACGACACACTTCACAAATCGGGGAAACTACTGTGTAAAATTTTTAATGTTGAACTAATTGGTTTAGAGTAAGAATGTTAACTTCAAAATGGTATGTCCCGAAAATCCTACCAAAACCTGAGTGTAAATGCATACTTTGTAAGTAGGAATTTGTGTACTTACTGCATGTCATGTTCTTCAAATTGCCTTTCGAGGCAATTCTGTGATGATAGACAAACGGTTCTGTTTCACATCTATATACATAATGAATAAATTAAGCGTAAGAAAAATGGAAGTGAGCACCGCACTCCAGAATGATAGCACAAAAATGGGCAAACAATGCATTAATGATCAAGGCCAGAACTGTTTACCGACATAATGTTAACATTTTGTTAAAATTTCCGCACCAGTTTTTGTAATTAAAATGGTATGCTCAAACTGTGCAGCAGGACTGCCATCAGCTGTCACAGTCGTCCAGTTATCAGGCCATGTAACACACTCAATGCTTCCCATTGTAAGAATAGGTTCTGCAGTAGAAGATGTAAGAGAAAATGATATTTCGATATGAATGTCAGATATAGCAACAATTTACTTTTAAGTATTAACGGTGAATGAAAATGTAGAGAAAAAGGAGGCACATCCTTATGGATAAATGTCTGCAGTTCGTTTACTAGAAGTTTAGAAATGTCAATAAGCTTCGATCAAGTCAGACAAATACATGATGTTGTAGTAGCTATAACATATGTGATAAATTCGTTGCTCCTTCATTGTCATCAAAACACTATGGCTCTCTCTACATGGAGCATTTTTGGGGCGTAGACAAGAACCTTGTCGGAGAGGAAATATTGCATATAAAGCTTTATGCAACAAAGATATTTGGAAAACAAAAAACCCTCTAGAGAGAACACTCCTCATCAAAGTAAACTTCATTGATACTGTGCTAATACGATTTTAGCTTATCATTATGCTACAGACCTTAGTCAACTTCCACTGGAGAAATTTTACAAGTTCTATTTACTTAAAGCAACGAAAGTAGAGAGAGGGATTTACTTAAGTGATCCAAAGCTCACATATGCACCCATGTGGAGAGCTCAAAACAAGAAAGAGGGAGAAGAAAATGGAAAGAGCTGTGAGCAAGTTTGTCTCAGAAAAAAAAAAAAAAAAGCTTTTCAGGGATGGAAAGACTAGGATGAACTCACCAATCGTAAACGTTTGACCTTCAACCATAACGCCAGGTCTTTCATTACCTGTACGAAAAATCATGAACAAAAATAGCAATCAACTAAAAAGAAATAATAATAAGTAAGAAGTAACATTCAAATGTAACTTATATCAACAGTTGGTTAGCATAGGCAAATTTTTTGCATTTCAAAAGGATCAAGATCAAAAGGAAAGTACAAAGTGAGAGTAAATAAATCAGATCAAGATCAAAAGGAAAGTACAGAGTGAGAGTAAATAAATCAGACTTACGATGATGTATGATTATGGGTTCAGAATGAAATATAGGCCCTACACCATGCCCCACAAACCGCTCAACCACTCCATAACCATATTTTTCAGCATGCTCACTGTGACAACATTATGATGAGAGTAATAACATCACAATGAGATAATCATCAGAACCCTGTAATCTCGTTATGTATAATGCAAAGAAAACAAGTTTCACCAAATTTTAACTGCTTGCCAAGCTTTTTCCGCAACACATATCACAAAGAATGAAATGGCAAGAATGTATTCAGATAACTGTTCTACTTTAGGCAGAAACATCAAGAATATATTCATCTACCTGATATACTTGTATGATATCTTTATATATTCCAGAACAAGAAGCTTTATGAGGCCTTCTAAGTAACACTAATGTCCTTGAACAACTGAGATTAAGATAAAAAGTAATGTAAAATCAATCTCCATTGATATGTGATCTGAATTTTTCCAAGTATTTGAACCACTCATCAATTAGATGAATACTTCATGGAAGTACAAAAACTTCGAAAATCATTCCCTCACTAAGTTGGATAGTTTAGCTAGGGTGCAATCATGGTTGTACTTGGCAAGAGCAAAATATTCTTCCTCACCTTCACAATTTCATAGCTAATAACAAAAAGAGAGAACTACCTTATTCTCTTTCCAATTTTCTTGAAACTAGCACCATCTTTGCAAACAGCTATGCCTTTTTCCAAGCACTCTTCAGTAGCCTGCCACAACAGAAACCATGAAGTCAGAGAGTGACAAGATTTTGGCAGAGGCATGGCTAATATCCACATAATCTCTGCAAAAGGATAACTTCTACTACAGAATTGGAAAATTGTGGTTCATAATTACTCCAAAAGTATATTTGAGCATATCAACTAATTATGAGCCTCCTTAAGAAGGTAGAGAATCAAAAAATCTTCACCTTTACAAGTCGTTTACGTGCAGGACTAGGATTCCCGCACAGAAATGTCTTTGACGTGTCTCCATGATAACCCTATGGGTAAAGGAAGCAAGTTGCATATATGGAAGTTAGACAGGCATCATTTACAAAGTTATAGAACAGCTCCAAAGCAAACTACAACGCCCTAATTCAAAAGGTACTTTGTGTCGGTAAGTATAGAACTTGTACTTCATTCAATTCAGCTACTTAGTCAAAGTTAAATGTGTGCACTCACATGAATTATGTTAACTTATTCTATCCCGCCTCAAGCAATTGGATTCTTAACTTTCATATTTCGTACGGTAATGCCAGGACCTCGATTCAGTTTAGTATGGTACAAGCAAATATTAAGACAGCAAGAACTGTTCATTGTATCTACAGTTTCAGTTCAAAAGCATGATATGAAATGGCCACTTACAACTTTGGTATCCAGAATTACTGAATTTATTGAACACGTTTTAACTACATGTATTCTTGTTCCAAACTATGTAAATATTCAGCACTGAATGTCAATGTACCCAAATAGAAACTGAACACTGAAGTGTGCACAATTATAGCTGAGAAAAATAGTTAATTTAACAGCAGCATATGAAATTACAAAATAAATGAAGAAACAAGAACTTACATTCAAGTAGACTGTCACATCAATGTTTATTATATCACCATCCTGCACCGGGGACGATAATTACTAACGATTCACAAGCATGTCAAGCAACCATCAACAGACAAACCTGCAGCTGACGAGAATCAGGTATCCCATGGCACATGCACTCATTAACTGAAGTACACACACTCTTTGGAAATCCTCCATAACCAAGAGGTGAGGGGTAAGCACCAGCCTCGATGATCATCTGGTGCACGGCTTTGTCGATCTCATCCGTTGTCACTGACGGCTGTTAGGATGTTAAAATGGGTAAATGCAACATAAACACATATGCTCATAGAAAAGCTCATGGTATCATCTGATAGCAAGAACTTCAAGCTTGCCAAAGGACAAAATTACAATCTTCAGCTCATTCAATGGCATCAACCACAAGAACATTATCCAACTCATCATTCAAATCACCAAAAAAGCGTTGTCATTCATGAACTATACAGATTCCTTGCCGCCCGAGATCAAATTACATTAAGAGAACACAAAATTCTTACCTTAACCAATGTTCCAGCGAAGTTCAAAACACGAGCAGCAAGTTCGCAAGCAGCTTTCATTTTCACAATGCCTTCAGAATCATGAAACTGATGCTCACTCGAAAGCTCCGGCAACTCCTTGGTATCAGCATAAGGAGGTCTCAGTATGTGCTCGGGGACCGGTAAAGGCGGCGACACCCTTCCACGCCTCAAAGGTGGAACCTTTCCAAACTTCTTCGTACGTTCCATCTCTCGCTGTCTAGTTTTCACAATCGAACAATCAAAAAAAAAAAAAACTTTTTTTCACGTGAATTGCAATATCCAATACCATTTACCTCCTGATTCTCATCGCTTCTTCTAGCCCCGATATCTTCTTCGAGTACACAACAAGTGCCGTTGGAGTATGCAATTTGTTTCCTGAAGTGAACTCATAAGTACGAGCACCCACGTACATAAGAACACACAGAAGCTGTATCTAGTAATGGTGATAAAAAATCATGGGAAATGTTGAGAAGTGAAGAAAGTGAGAATCTTGGACAAAATTTACCAGAGACAGTAGGAGAGAAAGTAACTGGAGCTCCCATAAAAAGGGTCGACTTTGGCCATGATGATGATAACGAAGACTGGTTAGTTATGGAAGATGAGAGCTTTAGAGAAGCAGAGTTGGGTGAAGCACCGAAACCCATTACTCCTCGTAACCAAATCTTGAAGAAAGACGCAGGAGGAGGGAAATGTGAAGACGAGAAACAGATTGAAGAACAAAAATCTACGAGAACTAAGTCTGGGCTTAGGCTCCTGTCTTTCTAGGCCTATTCTTCTGGTTTTTCTCTGTAGTGGACTTCGGCTCTGAACCCAACTCAAGAAAGACATTTGTTTGTCTGTCTCAATTTGAGTTCGAAGTCAAATTAATTTAAATTATTAAAAATAATATCATTTGAAAAAGAATTTTTAAAATAAAATTGTTTTAATTTGTAAATTTTTTAAAAAACTTATAAACTAAAACTATATTATTTTAAAGAGAGATCAAGCCATTTGAATTATTTAAAGTTGGTTCGAGTTTAGTTCAAAATTTGAGCAACTCGAATTCAACCTATGAAATTCTATATAATTAGCAAAAAAAATTAATAAGAATCAATATTGTTTTATTTGTAATCAATATTTTAAAAATCAGAATGAAAGTTAAATCGAAAAGATAAGAGGTTTAAAATTTAAAAGGTTTAATTGACATTATACTTTCATAAAATTAGTTTAAGAACAAATATAATTGAAGAATTTAAAATATGATTAAAAGAGACGGTCCTTACACGTCAAAAAATTTGAAATTTAATTGATAAAAAAACTATTAATTTTCCTTCAAACTTCAAATTTTCCTTCGGTAATATTTAAAATTCTTCAATTTTATTCAATTTTTAATCGATTTTATGACAATCTAATATCGGTTGAATATTTTATACCTTAAACTTCTTATCTTATTAATTTAACTTCCGATTCAAATTTTAAAACATTGAATGTGATTCGATCAAAATTGCCTAAAAAATTACTACTAAAATAGACAATCAATTATTAAATTGAATTGGAAATAATAGGGCAACGTTTGAAAAACCAAATCGGTCTGACCAATTTAACTAACAAATTTTTGAACTGATCAATTTTTTAGTTTGGTTTTTAATTTTTTCAATTCAATTTACCTTAATAACTTTTATTATTAAAAATCGATTAGTTTTTATAAATTAATTGATTTTTATAAACTAAAATAAACCAACTAATTTTTATTTAATAGTCTCATTTTTTAATTAAATTTTAAATTCTTCAATAGGCAAAAATAGTCTTCTTCTTCAATCTT
>JAOQMM010000001.1:455545-469323 GCA_027563515.1 Erythroxylum platyclados
CCTTGCGATGTATCAATATGTACAGACAACTTGCTGTTCATTGCAATGTTCATGAGTTACAACTCACAACCTTTAGTTATACCTCTACCTCTTTTTCTGATGGTGGTATTGGAACTTGACAACAAATGAATAAAGATAAGAAAAAACGCATTAAACATGTAAATATATATTTGAGCATAAGTTTAATTATAGGTGTTAAATATTAACACACATGTAAATCCCTTAGTAATAGTTGAGGCAGATGGAGGTTGTTGCTGAATGGCTTCATTGATGGATGAAGCCAATTGTTGTTGTTATCTAGGGTTTAATTGATCTGGTTGTTGTGGGGGAGGAAAAATTATAGTTAATGTGCCTCAATCTAGTTGGTTTAGGCCTTAATTATGTGATTTAAACAAATTATTGTCTATTCCAATAAATTATAAGTTGTAATAAATCGTGTTTTGCAACATAATTTTCATTCATCCTTAACAACATTAGTAATTGTAAGACATTATATTTTCACATAATACAAGCTCCTAAGAATGTGGAAAATAAGACAGAACATCAAACGACAAGCACAGTACATTAACCTAAGGACCAACTAGAGATGTCTTCTTACACTTGAAGAATGTTTTTAAGAAAACTAATATTAACCTAACAATAAGGAATAACCAAAAATTCCAATCTTATTATTTAAGCTTAATGACACCAAATCAACTAAACACTTCCTCTAATCCTAATAGCAAGCAACTCTTCTAATTTTAGAATTCTCAACTAAGAACTTAATTAACCTTTTAATTTGATTTCATCCCTAAGAGAACTTTCATCGATCACTTTATAGGCTTCAAAAATTCACCCCTAACTAACTACAAAAATCCTATCTTTTCCCTTTCTTCACCAACATTAACGCGTTAAAACAAACATTCAATAATTAACAGTCCAAATAAACTTAAACAACTTAAATAACATTCACAAAACCGACCAACATTAAAGCATATAACAACAACAATGAAAGCAGAAAACAAAACCCAAGACCAAAGCACATGCAACTAACCTCGACTGATGGTGATGGAAGAAGAAAAAATTAAACGAAGAGAAGAGAGGTGCGTAGAAGGTTTGGGGAGGGGGCTCAAGTTTTTCATTTTTAACTAAACAAAAACGACATCATTTTCGTATTATTATTTTAAATTTTGTAACATTTGACAACGATAAGCGACGATATTCTAAAATCATCGCCAACACTATACATATATATAATTTTTTTATTTTGCAAATTTTTTGTAATATATCATTTCTATAAAATAGTATAGAACTTATATATAATAAATAGAATTTTGCGAGACCACATAAAATTGTCAAATCATATATATTATAAGAGATTAATAAAAAGTATAAATAAATGTAATATAAAATAATTTGTTTTTTTGTTTTATAAATTTTTTAAATGACATTTTTGTTAACTAAATTTATTTTTAGACTTACAATCATTGTCAATAATATTAAATTTGATTTTTTAAGAATATGATACTAATATTTAATATTGATTTCAATTTTTTACTATATTGCAATTTTTTTAATTAAATTGCAATAAATATAATTATATATGGTAATTAATTTATTGTTATAGTATAATTATATATAGTAATTAATATAATGTTAAAGATAACAATTGTAATTAGTATAATGATTTAATAGATCAATTTTGTCATATCTTACTTATATATTATATTAGTGTATTTAATAATAATTCTGTATTTATTATATATAAATTTGGTATTGTTATAAAAAATTTTCATATTCTATATAATTTCTTCGCTAAAGGTCAAGCCCAATAGTAATGGGCCACCATTTGAATCATTGCCTTATGGTATATTTGTTCAAATTAATCGAAAACGACATCTTTTGCTTAACAAGCGATGTCATTTTGTTTAACAATAAACAATATCATTTTCTACTAGATTATTATAAACTTGAAAACAAAGCTCTCTTCGTTTTCGTGTTAGCTGTCATGTTTCCGAAGAAGTGTCATCTCCTTTGTGGTTGTTGTCTCCTGTGTTATGGTTGTCACTATCGACGAGCGTCACATCCTATGTTGGTACTGTTCTTCTTTTCTATATCTCTTTTCTGTTTTCAAGAGTCCTTCTATTTTCTCTATTTTTTGCTATGTTTTGGAGTTTATGTGGTTTTTGTTTTCTTCCTATACTATATGGGTTTTTGTTTTTGTTTGTGCTTGGAAGATGGTTAATTGTGTTTCTGTGTTGGTTGATATGGGTTGATTTTTTTTCTCCCACCATCAATGCTTCTTTGAGGAAAGCCTACTAACTGTTTGATGAAAGGTCTGTGAGAGTATTTAACTTCTAGAAGGGATGCTTATATACTTCATTATGTTTTCAACATTTAGCCATTCAATTTTGGATCAGTTCATTCCACCCTTGAGAATTTATGGCATTTGGTTATCAAAAGAATTTAATTAAACATAATGAATTTTATACTAAATTGACTTTTCAGAATAAAATGTTAACATTAATTCATCATGGAATGTCGACGTGGCGACCAGTTTCCGATGGTAGAAATGAGCTCTGCTGGTAGGAATATGAAAAAATTCTCTTAATAAAGAACAAATCGATGCAGAGGAAATCTCCTCATCAAACACTAATCACCCCTTTCCTTCCAGAGCTGATCTTCCTCTTCAAGTTTTTTTTTTTGTCATCCTAATTACCTCTCTTCCTTAATTATCTGTATCTCATTTTCTGTTAGGAAACTATCAGAAGAACATTTGATTTTATATACTACGTGTTGTGTAAAGCTTCCTCAAATCTTCATAGAACATAGATCAAAATGGAGGTGGTGGCAATGTCCCGATGGTCGGTATAGGATTAGGGAAACCAGTTGTTTTGGAGCAGTTGTGGATTCCAATTACTATGCTTGTTCAATCAGGCATGCATGTGTTCGAATTTGGGTTCATTATACTGTTTAACTTAATTAACTATTTAAGTTCTATACTAATTGTTTCTTAATTGAAATGCATCGTATTGACGGTTCATTTAATTCAGTGATCCATACTGCATCTAGGGGTTCGTTTATTGTATCTTCTGCTAGTTTAGTTCAAGACAAGAAGTTATTAGAAGAGGGCGTCAATAACCCAACACCTGAGGGAAGATTTATGACTATTTCAATTGATGCCATTCGAACGTGCAAGGACCCTTCTTGGGATTCCAAACATACGAAACTCCTTTAACTTTACCGATTCTCATGTCACTTAGAATTCAAAAAAATAATTATTTCTTTTTCTTTTCAATGGAATAAGCGTGAACCTTTATTTATTATTTTGTCTATAAAAATTGTTAAACTTATAATTAAAATCTTGTACTACTTACCATGCATCATTATTGATATGTGCTTAATTGTTGATACATTTAATCCATTACACTTAGTGATTAATGCCTTAAAATGTTTAAGACACTCACTTTAGTTCATATTTGATTTTTGGTATAATTTGGAAGCATAAAAACTAAATTGAGTCGAAAGCATACTCATTGAACCATCTTCTCGATATTTATACTCTATTGTCTTTATGGAGCAAGAAGAAGAAGAAGATTACAAGAAAAGGAGACAAAATAGAGCATAAAAATGGAGAATGAGGCATTGTAGCTCACAACCAAGCAATTAAAATGTTATAGCCGTGAGCATTGTCTCACAACTATAACATGAATTGCATAGACGTGAGACATAAACAATTAAATGAATTGCATGCATATGTAACATTTTAATTAAAATGTTACAGCCGTAAGCATTATCTCACGGTTGTAACATGGATTACAAGCATGTGAGAGACCTTATGCTACCAAGAGAAGGTCACATGTCCCATTTCTTTTAACCTAGTTTTTGTTATAAAGAGAATGGTGTGAGGGCTGGGAGTTTTGGAGAAACAAAAATAAGACCTCCAATTGTCTCACAGTGTGACATGAATTGTAAGAATAAGCTTGTTGTCACTTTAAAACCCAGATTTTATTATAAAGAGAAGGAGGTGTGTGACGACTGTGATAGGTGTAGATTGTACAGTGTTTTTATAGGTAGTTTAGGTGTTAATTTCATTGTTTAGTGTGTGTTTACGATAGAATTGCATTAGTTTGTATATAATTGTGTTTAGTCGTGACATAATCAGATGGAGAAATTCCACGATCTTGACAAAAGGCATAACATTTGGCCACGATCATGGCCAGCACCTTACTATAGAAGGAAAAGAAAGAAACCCTAGCAAGGTGTGCTATCATTTTGCCACTTTTGGAAATCCAGAGAGAGAGAGAGAGAGAGAAGAGAGAGAAAGAGAAGAGGGAGATCCCGACGCTGAACTTCCCGAATTAGGTGTATTCTGACGCCGCGGTCGTTATGAGCACCACAGATCCACATTCCAGTTTTTTATTTCCCTTGTATTTCATTTTTAATGATGTATAAGGTAGAGATAAATATTGTTGATTTCAGAATTGTGATGATCGGATATTATATGTATCCATTTTTGGTTCAAATTCTTGATAATTAGGAATAAGAAAGATAAGATGAATTTTATTTATCCAAACCTTTTTTATGGAATTTTCTGAGGTCGAGCAGTCTCAATTTCACTACAGGATTTGTGAATGAATGCTGGGTTAGCTACATGCGGGGAGACAAAATTGTAAACTTTGTTGATTAAGAGTACGTACGGTGGAGGTTGGTTGAAGATGATGCTACGTAGCGTTCAAAACCAGCCTTGAATTGAATGAATTAGAATTAAAGGGTCTTCATTGGGAACCCCATAGAATGATGGTAGCATGTTGTAGTGGATGCTCTTAAATTCATAGTTTCTGGCTGCCTCTCCCAAACATATGTACAAATTGGTAGTACCAATCACTGGCCTGGCGTACTCCTTCATTACTAGCTACCTTTCACCCATCTCTCGATCTTTAGGTTTGGGTTTCTCGAGATTGTCTTCAAAATCCCTTTGAGGTTCTCTTATCTGATGCACTTTATCAGTAAAGGGAATAAGTTCACTTTCCAGAGACCTCCTTCCTTGAATAAACGAAATTAAAGACAACACTAAATTAATAACAATAATTGCTAGAACAAATCAATGAAATAACACGACACAAACGTATGCATGAAAAGACAAAGCAATCAAAATTAATTTAAGTCCAAACATTAAACACTTTCTCGACAACGACTCCAAAAACTTGTTGTGCCATAATAAGTTCTAAAGAACCTAGGCTATCCTACTTGTATGTATACGAGGTAATTGTAGATGAGTACCAGGGTCGTCTCTCAAGGAGGTGAAATTGGTTCACTTAAATTAACTTTGAATAAAAATAAAAACAAATGCAATTCTAAACACTTTATTACGATTTGTTTAGTAAAAGATTTTAAAGAAAATTAAGTAATTACACTAAAAAGTAAACTAATTTAACTGGAAGCAAAGAGCGATTTGATCAATCGGTATGGGGAACTTTCATGAATTAATTTAATCTCCTATGTATGACTAAGGCGAATTAATTGGATAATTGTCTTGCTAAAATTACCAATTAAGTTCTAAAATCAATTCAAATAATAAACTAACTCTAACTTTCGTATTCAATAAGTCTATTATCCAAATCAATTATGAAAACACAACTAATAATTACCCACTTAAGTTAATATATTTCTAATTCTTAACTTAAGCGTCGATAGTTTCTTGTTCTAATATTATACTTCTCTCGATTCTTCGTTTAATACCAAAATGATGCAAAGGTTGGCCAAACTATTACATCCAATAAGCTCTGAAACTATAGCAAATAATAAGACAACAAAATATTCCCTTCATCATTCATAATTGACTAAATTAGTCATATTAATTCTTAAGAATAAGTAATCAACCCATCATGGAATAAATAAAGTTCGTCATCTTCATATAATTTAATCCTATAGTTAACAGTAAAATCAATACAAAGGCTTGCAAAATCAATAAAAATTAGTCACAACAGTTATACACTGAGTGGGCAGGGTGATAGATTTGGTGTAGGTAGGAGTTTGGATTTGCTGTACTTGTGGAGTATAAGCGAGAGGAAATCAATCCATTTGGGGCACACCCTAGCCAAGACGTTAGAGTGAGGAGAAGAAGGTAGAGACAATATATATCAGGCCCTATGTGACATGATTGTTGAGGATGATGAGACCTCTTTAGTTAACTACACCGATGAGGCTTCTCAGTAATATGGTCGCTATCAACTTGGATATAATGAAGAACATACACACGATTATGAGGAGGCAAGGACCAATAGGAGATATCTATCGACTAATAGGAGACCTAAATGAGCAGACAACTATAGGATTAGACATGGATTGCATCAATATACCACACTAGCCGCAAATGCAGGACTCACCACTGCTACAAAAGGGAGGAGCAGACAATTAGGAGGATTTAGTTTTTTCGAATAGTGCAGGATCGCCCAGGACGCCTACACCATTTGGACTAGATAAAGATTACTTAGATGGAGAAGTATATGGGATAGATCTTGGGAGTCCAACGCATTATCCGGGTGAACCAGCAGGAGCTAATGGAGCCGATGGTAAGATTAGAGGCCTATGACAAATGGATGAAGGAGGTCATGATGTAGATGGCAAGACACTTTGGGATTTTCTTACCACTTCCACCATCTAGATCGGTCGCGCCAACTTCGGCTCCACAACCATATGATGCTCAAAGATCTAATAATCCTCCAACGACCAACATATTAGACTCACTAATGGAATTACAGCTTGTTATTTTATTTTCATCTTTATTATATTGTGTTTTTTTTTCTTTTTGGTCTAAACTTTATTTTGGAGAGTTTCAAGCATATCTTTGGTTTGGGTTTTAACCCTTCCAAAAGCTCATTTGTTCTGTCATCAAAAATCAATTCTTATATGGCTTATAGAGCAACTGGAATAGGTATCCTCCAGGATAAATTGCCTTTCAAATACCTTGGAGTGTCTATTAGCTCCAAGAAGCTTAAGGAAATTGAATGCCAACCCTTGCTTGATTCAGCTAATAGGAAGCTTAATAATTGGAATAATAAGTTCCTTAGCCATGGAGATAGGCTATAGTTAATTATTTTTGTGTTAAACAATTTATCTACCTACTAGATGGCTTATATTACACTTCCAAGGAAAACCCTGAAATCAATTGATAAATTATTAAGGTATTTCTTGTGAAGTGGCTTCAACAATCACAACAAGATACCCAAAATGAAATGGGTAGTATGTCTCCTTGGGTAGCAAGGGGGACTTAGGAGTATCTTAAACCAGACTACATACTAGAATCTTACTAGCAAAGAGATTATGGTCCTTAAGTTAAAATGAGGAAGAGCTAGATATAACTTAGCAGTAGAGTGTCACTTTAACGTGGTGGAAGCCATCAGTTTGAGCCTGATTGTGGGTGAAGTGGATGCATATATAACACATAAAACACCAGAACATATGGAAAGTTCCTATACAATCATGAATGTATTGAACTTTCGAATAGACAATCGGTATGAGAGATTGGATGCAGGGAATTATTAAACAAAGAGTTTTTTTATGGGAATAAATTTTTTTCGAGTTTGATAATTGATACCTAATGGAAACTCTCTATAAGTTGGAAGAACTATAATAATTAAGGCCTTTATAGGGTGTTTGGTATACCTGCTAGAATAGATAAGGAATAGAATAGTTATTCTTAGGAATAGAATAGATGAGGAATATAATGTAATGAGTATTACATAGTTTGGTTTATTCCTAAGAATTTCTAATGATAATGTATGCCAATGTTTGGTTTGAAAACATAAATTTGGAATGACAAAAGAATAACTAACAAAAGGACCAAAATATTTGTTATAGTCAATACTAACTACATTCTTATTCTTCTTCTTCTTCTTATTATTATTATTATTAAATTATCTTCTTCTTCTTCTTCTTCTTCTTCTTTTTCTTATTATTATTATTATTATTATTATTATTATCATCAAGGTTTTAAAAACCGGACCGGACCGACCGAAAAAAGTCTAAACTGACTAGTTTTTCGGTTTGGTTTCTTTTAATAACCTGTCAGTATGAAAACTGACTGGTTTATAGAAGAATCAGCTAGTTATCATTGAACCGATTGAACTGATATATCCTGAATATTGGCTGTTATGGCGGTTTGAAGGTGGAGCCACACTATGTGATTTGATGCAGAGCAGAGAGTTCCCGTACAATGTTAGTTCATTGTATCACTTATTCTTCTGATACCAGTTATTTGCTTGAACTGCATTTTATGCATTGAACTATAACTAGAAATTTAGAAACTTCAAAATTGAAAAGGTTGTGCGTCTAACTGAGACAATAACATCTTTCAATTGGTGATGGATGATACCTTTGTCTTTTTAGACCCATTGTTTCAATCAAATAGCTGACTTGATTTTTGGAATTATGGGGTCTCAACTTTTATTTGTTCTACCCAATTTCTGCAGTTTTTCATCTTGATGCTGTTCAACTCTCAATAGCTAGATGTCTGATGGTTATGTAAGTTTCCAGGTTGAAACTATGATTCTTGGGGAGGTTCAGGATTTGCCAAAGGGACAAGAAAGGGAAAACAGCATCATACAGACTATCATGAGACAGATTTTATTTGCATTGGATGGTCTTCACTCTACAGGAATTGTACATAGAGACATCAAGCCTCAGAATATCATTTTTTCTGAAGGTAAGGACACCAAGAATATAGTTTCTCAAATATAAAAATAAGCTTTAAGTAATATCTGAACAGTGATTTCTTATCGATAATACTGTCCGTGTAGAGTCTCGTACTTTCAAGATTATTGATCTCGGAGCTGCAGCAGATCTGCGAGTTGGAATAAACTATATCCCAAAGGAATTTCTTTTGGATCCAAGGTATTTTCCTTCAAGGCATGGAAAATTGGTACCTTCATGTAGTCTGAACAACTAAAACTGACATGATAAAACTGAAATTTAGGTTTGAAAGCCCTATATGGTTCAAGAGTTAAAATGATATTAAGTTGATTGCATACAAAGCTTTACTTGATGTAAATGATTATCTTGTCTTGCTCACACCCTTGTTTGGGATCACAATCATTTTCTCTGAAAACCCTTTTCAGGTATGCTGCACCAGAACAATATATCATGAGTACACAAACTCCATCTGCACCTTCTGCTCCAGTGGCTACTGCACTTTCACCTGTGTTGTGGCAGGTAAGAACATGGACTTTAAAGTCTATTTATATTGAATACTAATAGCTGACGTCTTATTGGTGAGGATTAACTTTTCCTTTCATCTGTTTGGTAATATTGCAGTTGAATTTGCCAGATAGATTTGATATTTATAGTGCTGGTCTGATCTTCCTGCAAATGGTGAGTGACATGAAGTTTCTGATTAACACTGATTATCATGTTTAGCATTTACTGTCATCATTTTGAAGGCTAAATTTAAACCTTAGTTCTTATTTCATGCCCCTTTATACCAGCATTTATCAGTAGTATCCTATGCACTTATTGTTTAGTCTTACTGCTACATGCTCAGCAGCACTAATTCATACAAGACTCAAGTGTACCTGCATGGTGATAAATGATTGTTAGAAATAAACTTTACTCTTTGACATCTGCAGAAATTTTAAAGGAATATTTGAATGGTCAAATCTTAATCAATTCAGGTAATTTAAGAGGCGATTTAAAGCTGCATCTGTCTAGATTCAAACGAATCTAACTTTTGAGTCATTTTGAGTTATTTAGAGAGAGTTGTGATGAAATAAAGACATAGTGATCAGTTTTTTCTGTTAAACAAGCTTTTTGGTGCCATTAAAAGTATTTTTCTCTTTGTATTCTAATATTAACTGACTTTATATTGGTGAGTTTAGAATTATTCATTTTCTCTATAAATAGTTATGTAACTTTTTTTTCTCATGCAAAAAGGCAAGAATAAAATTTCTAATACAGAGACTTCATCTTTTTCTGTTTGTGTTAGTACGCAAGTATTTGCGAGCCTATTATTTTTCCGACATTGAATGCTTACGGGACTTGGTGAAAACTGAATTTGAGATATTTGGAAGTAGTATCACATCCAAGTTTTACTTTTGGTCCTCTTAGTTCAAACTGAATTGTGTAATTTCACCATTGATTCCATCTTATAGACGTACATTGTTAATTGCAGAATTTTAACATTAACCAAAGAACAGCTTTCAAAAGTTCATGATGATATGGAAATTGCCATGAGTCTAGGACACCCTTTTCTTGTTCATTTGCTTTTAGAATGCAGCATGCTTGTGGCTTATGCAATTAGGTCCTATTCTGTTTTGCAGTAACTGGTCTCAATTTTAGGAGATATCTTCTTTGCTGCTTATTATCTACCATTGTGTTCATAATCGGTCTTAACTAGTTGGCTTTATTCACATTGTAATAGCTACCATGTCACAGGCATTTCCGGGGTTGCGAACGGACAATAGCCTAATACAGTTCAATCGTCAGCTTAAGAGGTGTGATTATGACTTAGCTGCATGGAGAAGAAGTATAGAGCCACGCGCCACCCCTGATCAAAGAAGGGGTTTTGAGTTACTGGATTTGGATGATGGGATAGGATGGGAGCTTTTAACATCAATGGTTCGATACAAAGCACGTCAAAGAATAAGTGCAAAAGCTGCATTGGCTCACCCATACTTTGACAGGGAAGGACTACTAGTTTTGTCCTTCATGCAGAAACTGAGGTTGAAACTCTTTCGAACAACACAACAGGATTATGGAGAAGCTGCAAAGTGGATCATTCATCTAATGGCAAAGTCCGGAACCGAGAAAGAGGGCGGCTTTACAGAAGCTCAACTTCAAGAACTTAGAGTACGTTCTTTAATCATGTTACACCTATCCATTGCTATTAACTGTCAATGACCTACATTACCTCATGACCCCATGTCTGTTCTTATTGTTCAGGAAAAACAAGAACCTAGGAAGAAAGCAAGTGCTCAGAGAAATGTTCTTGCATCAGTTCTTCGGCTTCAAAGGAAGATCATAAGAACATTGAACGAGAGCATGGACGAGCTAAATCAACGGAGGAAGAGCCTGTGGTGGAATAGGTGGATTCCAAGAGAGGAATGAGAACTGTATGTACGTATTGTTTTTGTGTATAAGCAGACTATAATGGAGGAATAGAAAGATGCATTAAAAATGGAAGAGAACAGCTGGAATTTCTGCAGAAACATACCTGGAATCGTTTGACCTCACGTGTAAGCTTGTTCATTACTTATGATATTGGTCATGTACTAATGTGATTGTATATACAAGAGAATTAAATGAAGTGAAACTGTTGCAAGGCATTGTATATTATATGTTAGGTTGGTCTTGCACTTTCCCCGATGAACACCAGAATTCAGAAACATGGAGGTTCCACACTTGATGGTCATCAAACCAGCTATACATTTCAACTACAGATCACAGTTTCAGTTCAGTTCGTACAATATTTAGCTGGAACAAGATTAACCATTTGTGCTTCGGAAAACAACACATTACTTCCTGTTGCTTTCTGTTCTTCTTCCTTTGTTGCAGATCCATCATTAGACAGAAATATCACTAGTTAAATGGGTATAACTCAGCTTTTCAGATCCTGTCCCACTCAAGGACTTCAAGAAAATTTTCTTCTCCTTATTCTTGGGAGTTGGAACTTCAAACTAAGCAAATTGGGTTGTAAATCACGAGAGCTTCACGTGCAATTCTGACCTTCTTGTTCAGTACAACATGACATCAGACTCTTTGAACACGGGCCTGGACTGAACACTTTGATTATTATATTCCCTTGATATGATTATATTTCAGAGATTATTATAATAATTATATTTATTTCTAATGTTCACTTGAATTCCCAAAAGCTTTGGGAGTCTTAACACTAGGCGTTTAGGGCATTGGTTTTTGTACTTGTTAGTGTAAATAAATAAGAAAACAACTAGTTACGTCTTGAGTGTGTGATTTTTTTTAATTTGTGATTATAAAAATTTCATATATTTCAATTCCTATGATAAAATAAGGTTTGATGAACATATTTTTAAATTCTTTCATAAATAGGGTTTGATGAACATATTTTTTTTATATTTAATAGGAAATTTAGAAAATTTAATTGCAAACCCTAATCACAATATCTGATGTTCCAATTAAATTTATAGTATTCGTAATTATATTTGTATTATTTATAATTATTGCAATACCTTTTAGTATACTTTATGTAATTTAAAACTTCAAACTTATCACTTAATTGGCTAATTGATATTGCAAGGGAGAAGAGAAAAATTCAATAACAAATCCTAATCATTGCATTTGATATTATAATTCATTATAATTAAATAAATAAATAAATATATATATATATATATAAAAATATAATATGTGTGTGAATGTGTGTATGTATTATTTAGAATCATCCTAATAGCCTATTAGAAACAAAAATAGTCTCTTTATTAAATAGGAATAAGGTTACGTATTACTGGACCTCTTCAAACTTGATGTTTTAGCAAGATTATCACCGAATGTTGATGTTGTTGTAGAATCATTCTAACAACCTGTAGTCTACTATATTTTGTAATTTGTAATTTAAAACTTTGAACTTACCTTAGGATCAAATAAAAAACTTTTTGATTTTCATATCTATTCTTCCACAACATTAGGTGGAATATGCCAATTTTGTGAAACACTATCCCATGTTTTAATGGATTTGAAGGATCAAAACATATGAAGTATAATCTAGGTTTACCCAAATGATAGATTCAAACAACCAAGTTGATGTGTTATTTTCAGGTCACGCACTACATATAGCATCTAAATATCTCAAGTGTCGTGTTAAATACTAAGTTAAAGGCCTACATATAGCATCTAAAATATCTTGTCCTCACCTTAGAAAAAGAAAAAATAAAAAAAGAGATGAAAAGAAGCAACAAAAGATTATTAAACTTGAAGACCTCTTGAGTAGATGTTTTAAAAATTAGATTGGAAGTTAAACCGATAAAATAAAAATTTTAAAGTTTAAAAGATTCAACCGGTACTAGAATATCATAAAACTGACTAAATATTAAATAAAATCAAAGAACTTAAAATATAATTGAAAAAGATTCTCTTTATTCATCGAAGAATTTGAAATTTAATTTAAAAAAGATATTCTAAAATTTAAATTAATTGATTTATTTTAGTTTATAAGAACTTATTAATTTAAGAAAATCGATCAATTAATTAATAAATAAATAAAATTTTAACAACAAGAGTTATTAAAATAAATTAAACTGAAAAATTAAAAATTAAATAATTTAAAACTTTTACATTGAATCAATTAAATTTTTTAATCATTTCTTAAATGGAAGCTGACAGCTTGTAGTTGTTCGAAGTGAGAGATTAGAATATTTAGTTAATGATTCGTTTGTTTATTAATTACAATGACGTTCAATGGCAGTTTCTATCAAATGGGGAGGAACACGAGACCAGGAAAGTTGTACCTTTGCTTTGTGGTGAAGTGTAATTTAAAATTTTAATTTATACTTTTTAAAATAATTTATATAATAATATATATAAATTAAATATAAGTTTGTAGATTGTGTTTAAATTTAAATTTTAATAAACATATATTTAATCAACTAAGAGTTTATTACATTTTTACCAAGTGGCTCAATTATCTTTAATAACAATAATTCATAACATAGTCAGTTATTTATATATTTATAATTTTACCAAATTTCTAATTTATGATGCAAATTATATTGTATGATTATATAAAATTTTCTAGTAAAAAAACTAATATATATATATATATTATTAAT
>JAOQMM010000001.1:469423-480800 GCA_027563515.1 Erythroxylum platyclados
TATATATTATTAATTAAATCTATTAAGCCAAATAAGGAATTATGATTTATGACTTCATTATCAATCTTTAAACATGCTAAATATAATTAATTAATATAGACCCTAATGTAGGATTCAACTTTCTTAAATGCTTGTTTAGGTGGATCCAACAAAAAATCAAACAACAAAATAAGAAAAACACTAGAAGCAGCCTCATAATCATTACGGAAAAGACTCCTTAATATGCAAAGAATGATTAAAAAAATTTAATCATTGTCAAATTAAAAATATTTAACATAGATTCAAATGTCAGATTCATGTAGTAATTAAAATATTTGATCGTCAGGCCGATTGAACTCTAAATTTTTTGAATTAGTTAAAAAATTTTGTTTGATTTTTAACTTATTTATTTATTTAATAACTCTTGTTATTAAAAATCGATCGATTTTTATAAATTAATAAATTTTTATAAACAAAAATAAATTATTAATTTTCACTTAATAATTTATTTTTTCAATTAAACTTCAAAATTTTTGATAGGGAAGGATAAACTCTTTGAATCATATTTTAAATTTTTAAATTTTATTCAATCTTTTTCTAGTTATATGACAGTCTTATACCGAGTGAACCTTTTAAACTTTGAAATTTTATTTTACTGGCTTAACTTCTGGTCTGATTTTTAAAACTTTACAACAAGATAAAAAAATAAAAGCGGTCTCATAATCATTACGGTAAAGGCCGCTTAATACATAAAAATTAATTAAATATAAAATTATCTTTATTAATTATAATAAAGAAATTATCGATATTAATTAACTTATGGGTATGACCTAATTACATAGCTAATTTTCAATAGTCATTAGTGGTCATTATTATTAATTAAAAAGTTTTTATTTTATCAAAATTTTATGTTTAATTATTTGTAATAATAATAATAATAATAATGTTAACAATAATCAAAAGTTGGTCAAAATCTTTTTCTTTAATGGGTATTTTTCACTAATAATCACATCATCATCATCTTCATACTAAGAGTCGAAAGGCATCGAATAAACTAAGAGTCGAAAGGCATCGAATAAAGTATAGAGACTTGTCACTCTTATTGAAGTAATGGCCGACCCATCTTGCTGGTGGTTGATGCCTACACGAAGTTAGGATATAGATTGTGACAAAGAAAGAGAACTGATACATATGCATTCTTCTACTTCTTCTTTTTATCATCAAATAATATAAATAAACATATATATATATATATAGATAGATAGATTCCTTAAGATTAGGGTTATGGAAGCCAAGTGGTGTTGTGTGGTCAAGGTGACATTGTCTGGTGGTTTAAGAGACACTTCACGCTCCTTCATGCTCGATAGTTGGCTGTTTCCAAGACCACTGTGAGAACAGGACCACACTCTTTTTACTATATAAACAACTCTCTTCTCTACGTACTTCATCATCATCAACCTCAAGTTTATAATAACTCAAAAGCAAAACCTAAGAAACCTCTCTTCTTCTTCTTCTTCTTCTTCTTCTTCATTTTGTTTTCCATTCAAAGAGTAAATATGAAGATGAGCAATGGAAGCTCAAAGAGAAGGCTATCAAGTAGAGGACTAGGAGCTGTTCTTAGAGAGCAAAGAGCTAGGCTCTACATAATAAGAAGATGTGTGGTCATGCTTCTTTGTTGGCACGAGTAAAACCATTTTTGTTTCAGTTCTTGGTGGAGTGTACATAGCTTCTTCGAGATATGGTTGTTGGAGAGATTTTACTTTTTTTTTTTTTAAATTTCCCTTATGGGGTTTGGATGTAAACATTGATCGGATTAGTGATGAATCGAAATTTCCAATTATGGTTCTTTTCACTCTTTCAATTTTATTCTTCTGAGATGTGTTATAAGCTTGAGTGTTTAGCATCTTACTTCACTGGATTTATGCACTTCTTCAGGAGTTTAAAAATGGATATGAAGAAGACCAAACTTATCATATGATGATCCCAAGTTTAGTTTAGCAATCGAGCACACAGATTCTTCCTTTGCCTGTGAAGAGATGGAACAAGACAGTCAATGCTTGATATTGGCTATTGAATCTTGCACCCAAAGAAAAAACTAGTTCTGTTTTTTTTTTTATAATTTGGATCGGATTTAAGTCTTACAAGACTCGAGCTTAGTGTCTAGTTCACAATATGCTAAATAAACTTGAGCTTAATTCTAAATATGATTAAATTGAGTTGTCAGGTATTATGTAAATTTGATCGAGTTTTAAACCAGACCAAAAAATCAAATTTTGGTTAAACTTTAAGTTTTTATTAAGTTTTATGTTTTTTACTTTTGAGTTTCGAGCTTTGAATTTTAAGTTGAATTGTTAAATTTAAAACTCATAAAATTTTTAATTATAAATTCAAATTCAATCTAAATCTTAATTAATTTAAATTTTATTCATTAATCTTAAATTCAGGCTGGAATCAAAATGATAACTCCATCCATATTTTACAAGCTAGATAAGATGAAATCAGTTGACAAGTTATAAATTTTAAACTTGTGTGAAATTTTAAAATTTTCTATTTTTAATTCCCGATATTTTGTTTCAAATCAAATTTGTTAGATTTGGAACTCATAAAATTTTCAATTATAAATTTAAGTTTAGACTAAAATTCAATCAATTAAAATTTTATGTTGATTTTAATTTTTTTTAGAACTATCCATATTTTACAAGTTGGTGTGATGGAATTTGTTGGCATGTTATAATGCTCACCTATTACTCATGAGTCCTTTGACCAAATAATTTGTCCTTGATATTCACTTTCTATATTCAAAAAGGCATGGATTACCTATATATCCAATCATGACTAAGAAGCATCACGTATGGGTTGTAATAGGATTTTTTAATTTTAGGTGTATATATATATATATTTTTTTTTATTGACAATTTATGTTGAATCAGACTAACATGTATGGGTTTTATTAGAAATTTTACTAAATAGATATGTTAAAACTTAAAATTGAAAATTCAAATTATGAATTATGAATTAAACTTCTTTATGTGAGTCATTTGAAAATAATCTTTCTATTAGTTAGAAGTAAGACTCCGTACTATAAGATCACTCTGAACCTCCCGTGTCATCAGAATTGTTACTAGGAGTTATTATTGTTATGAATTAAACTATAGTATATTAATTATTTATATTTTTCATTGATTATTATTTGTTGACACAAGTATCACTCATAAGAATTTTAGGATTTATAATTAGATTATTATGTTAAACTAAAATTTTAGGATTTATATTTAATATATATGTTAAAATTAAAAATTAAAATTAAAATTAAAAATTAAAAATTGTGGATTGGCCTTCATTATATATATGAGGATATTTTAAAATATTTAGGTGTAAAATAGATGTAATATCCTATTGTCATATAGGCATATTACTATAATGTAACTAACTTTTTTTTCAATTGCTAAATGCCACAGTTACAATTCTTTTCTTATTTATTTTGTAAGAATACTTTATATTTGTGTTTAATAAAAATTGAATAATTAGGTTAAGAAAAGAACATTGATAAAAATAATAATTATTTTGGGCAACCTTGTAGACCCTTTAATCATATGAACTAATGTTTATAGATATTACAGTGAAGATAATTACAGAATCGAAAGTAATAAACTATTTTTTATAAATTTCTATTCCAATTTCTCATTAAAAGTGGAGAACAAAATTTCAAATTATAGATTGAATATTTATTAAAATTTTAAAATTTTAAAGAAGAAAAATTTATAAAATCTCATATAAAAGATTTGTATGAGATTGAAAAAAGTTATTAATGAAATATTAATAACTTATTAATAACTTATTAACTGATTATTTTTAAGGCATTTTACAAAACTAACCTTACTTATAATGATGACAATAGGTCAGTTCAGCCTCTAATTTAAAATTTATTTGGGTCTGCATCAAATTAAATTAAAATGATATTATTTTAATTTCAAATTTTTTAAATTTACATATTAAAATAATATTGATTTGAAAAGTGAATTTGAGTTATTTGAGTCACTATGACCGGACTCTAAATATAAATATGAACCATCCACTTAAATGTGTTGATTCAATAATTCCTGAATCACAATTATCTAAATTGTTCTCCAATTATATCATTACTTATTAAAATTCTCATTAGCTCCAAAAATGATGTTGCGTCAGATATAAAAATCATTTTTACAAGCGCAACTATTCAAACTAACACGTTCAAAAATATATATAATAAAAACAACTTTATTCAATTTAATCTTAATTATTCTCATACACAATTGAAAATTTTAGTTATCAAAATTCTCACTAGGTTATCAAGCGATATACCTCATATTCGATTAACTCAGACCTGACACGTTAGCTTCGGGTCTGACTGAGAGAAAACTGCTAAACCGACAGTTACTTCTTATTAATAATTTAAAATTTTAATTGATTCAGCCGATTTAATCTTTAAAACCTTGAACTTTTTAACTTTTTGATTGAGTTTTTAATTTTTCGGTTCAATTTACTTTAATAATTTTCGTTAAAAATCGATGAATTTATTAATTACTCAATCAATTTTTATAAATTAATAAGTTTTTATAAACTAATAAATAAATTTTTATTGAATAATTTCTTTTTTTAATTATACTTAAAATTTTTCAATAGACAATCTCTTTCAATAATATTTCGAATTATTTAATTTTATTTAATTTTTAGTCAACTTTATAACTATTTAATTCTAGTTGAATCTTTTAAACCATAAATCTCGTATTTTATTAATTTAACTTCCAATCTAGTTTTTAAAACATTACTTCTTACTTCTTATCTAAGATCACCATGGCTGTGATTTCCAACATAATGTATGCTCTGTTGTTGTCGTAGGTGCCACGACTCACAATGTCTGGTCTGAACCCCACCAGCTGTAACGAAGCTAAGCTAAAGAGTGAAAGAAACTGGTCATGACAGCAGCTTTAACGAAGCCCACGTGCGACTCCTTATCCAAAACCCCACCACCACCGTGCATGGCCGATGAGAATCTCCAGTTTCTGTTCCTATACAGTGTCCAGACCAGCTTCTTGATGGGCCTGTTCTTCAATAATCTTACCAAGCAATAAATTATTGATTTCGTAATATTCCTAAAAGATGAGATCTTTTTAAAAATTGATACTTTTAAAAAAATTTAAAATTCTAAAATTACTTAAATCATATGAAAATTCATGAAAATATCGTATTTTTTTATCTTTATAGTTGAAAAAAGTTTCATCCGAGTCTGAAGTAATAATATCAAGCCAAGTGCATGAACATTGAAGATCTTTAAGCTGAGTCAAGTTGAAATTTTCATCTCTCTTTCTTGTTAGAATAGAATGGGAAGTCCCAAAACTGAGCCAGGTTGTTTATTCAGGAAGTGCTTTTCTGCTCTTTAGACAGACAACAGAACTCTAACCTTAAATGTAATAATGCTTTTACCAAACGTTGCTGTCCGGTTTCACCAACTTTTTCAGGCAGGGAAGGTCTCCTGGTTTCAATCTGCCAGCCAATGAGTTTCTAGGATCATTACAAGCAATTATGCTTGCCGGCAACAAGACAACTATAGCCTGGAACCTGCTAAAACATCGCAGGTTGTTGGTCCATATGTTTCTCTCAATCCACTTTGAACAATCTGTAATGTTTCCACTAGCTCATGAAACGTTTCGATTTCATGTTCCAACATTGGTGACTCTCGAATTGGTGTTAATCTGAAGACATGACATGAGTTCTGCTAATAATGAGATGGTCCATACTGAGTATGGACCCAAAACAGAAGAAATTTGCCAGGCTAGCTTGCCAGAGAATTGCCTGATCCATTCCTGTCAATTGTTCATGATTGTACACGATAATCTACATCTTAGGATAATGTATCTCTCTTTTTCTTCTTTTTGACAGGTTCAAGGAATCAGGAATATCTGAACAGATACGAGTTTGAATCCTGTGTTAATCCTATGATGTCCAAGTACTGCCTGATCAACCTGCTCCTCATGAACATTAATAATGCAGAAATTGGATCATTAATCACAATCTAAATAACATTTTCTGAAAATGACGAAAGAAACCATATTTGCAATTCATTTCGATTGTTCTTGGATGCGAGTTGCAAGTTACAAAGGAAACACAATACTTTCCTGAAACCCAAAGAGGCACATTGGACCATAAAGTTGGATCCTTTCCACACACGTGTGGTTACAAAACATAAAAGAGTATCGACATTGGAACTTTGCCATCAGGAATTACAGTTCAAGGCATTCAGTACAAAATCATGATCCAGAACCATCACCACTGGGCATACTTTTCGCGGCGATGAGTGCAAAAGTACAAAACTGTTAATACTGTACTGTAATAAACATCAGTCGGGCATCTTTACACCCCATGAAATGTAGCTATCCTGCGATCCAAAGTCCTGCAAGTAGATAAGGAATATTGCAGTTAGTAAACCGTGAAATTATCAGAATGAAGAATTATTTCATATGCAAATGCAAAACAAAATGAAGAAAAAACATACTAGCTGGCTTAGTCTGAACTCTGGAGGCGTATCAAGATCTATGTTTGCCGGATCAAGGACTAGGTTTTGGCATTCCTCAAGATCTTTCTTCAGGTTCTCTGGTCCTAACCTGGCATAATCAGAAAGGCGGGGTTTACCATCAGTTCTTTCATTGTCATTTCCATCCCGGTTTGGAGATTGACTCTGTAGGAGATCATCACATAAGGATAGCCCTTCCACTAGTTGCTGTGAATCCATCAAGTTTTGACTGTCCCACCACTTTGGAAATTCCTGAGAATTTTCATTAGTTTCAGCCACTTGATTGCAATGAGTATCTGTCTTCGGCGGGTCACTGTTGTCCAGAATCTCACATTCAGGTAGATCGCAATGATTTTCCGTCCTGGGCTGGTCATTCTTGTTCGGAATCTCAACCTCAGGTAGAAACTCATCTTCTATATCAACAATCTGAAGAAGCACCAACCTTAGACATCAGTATCTATTTCCGTAAACAATCTTTTAAAACAGAAAGGGAACTTGTTGCAACAACTAGCATACTATAGATTCCACTTAGTAATATATCACAAAAATATTCCACATATAACAAACGATCTTGTAGTTAATATTAGCTTAACAAAACCAAAACATGATCAACTTGGACATTTGACAGCAAATGTATCCACATAATTCTTAGCTATGGAAACCTGCATTCGTTTATAATAGTCTAAATGAAAATTAAAGCACAGAAACACACCTTTAGTTCTGCAGGCAGCACCGAATTGAAGAGGCAAAAAATGTTTACCTGAAGGAAAGGATCTTTGCAGATATTGGTAGTTGTAGGCTCTTTAACCAGGTTAGAATCTGGGCATCGTCTCTCACTTCGAGGAGGATCAGGAGTCACCGAATTGGGAGTGACAGGGTCCACTTTTGCAATCATAGCATCACTGTTTTCAGATATTTCATCTTCATTTTTGTCACCCTTGTTGACCTGTTGCTGCTGATAAAATATCTTAGATATCACATATTCTCCGTCCCTCTCATCCTCTTCCGTACCAAGGTGATACTGATGCATCACCCAATTCGTTTTCTCAGCTTTACCTCCTCTGGCTGGGCTCATATATAGAACCATAATCTTCTTGCATCCTTTCTGGACTCCGTCCAAGATCACCGGCTTTGTTCTTCCAGTCTTGTGCCAGCGGACATCACCAAAATCATCACCTTGAATCTTTCTACGCTTTCGAGTACCGGTGTTGTAAGCCTTGATTGCCCTATGAAAGAAGTGAGACATGCTTCCATCTTGTTTAACACCTACAAAATGCACATGTTAGAACTATAACAAACTAAAGATATGACCAAAGAACCATAATAACTTGACCTCTTGATAGCCAACCTGGTAAATTCCTAGGATGGGTGTAACAGATCCCGTCATCCTTTTCGACAGTAGGGATGAATTCAGTAATGAAAGGATGGGGGTTTTGACCCCCTTCACCAACTTTTGCTAGTAAATGCCATACAATTTCTTGATCAGTTGGATCGAATTTCACACCTTTTGGTAATCCAGGCCAATCTTGAGTAACCTGAAACAGGTAGAGAACAAGACCAACTATATATCATTCTTGCTATTCCAAACTTCATTCAGGTAAAAGATGAAAAGAAAAGTTCATTGAGATGGAGAGTAAGTACAATCTCCATATTTGACATGTGAGTGATGCTAACATATGATCTATGAGCAAAACAGGGTCCATTACTCAAATTCCAGAAGTGAAAACATTAATGTCAACTCATGATAGACATGCCTCCATATACATTACATGTCTAGAAATTCCAAAAGTAAAGTCATTATTCCTCAAGTAAATCGAAAAAGTAATTATGGTCAAAGCAACCACACATTACAACAAATTGCAAAGCAGAACCCACACTAATCTGATGCAAATCACACAGAAAACTGATCATCTAATCTTTTTATTTTTCAAGTGATTGTCAAAGCTAGAGTGTGAATCAATTCAAAAGAATGAAGAAAATGTGTTGAAAAATCATATCAACAAGGTTCACATTTATGCACATATACTTCTTATCAAGTTCAACTTTCACCCTACACAACTAACAAGATTTTACTTATGCTTCCAATTCTAAGGCTCAATCGTAAAAGCCCTGGTCTACAAGCACAATGATCCTGATAAACTAGTTGAAAACAGCTATAATGTGAAAAAAAATTTAGATCCAGCCTATCATCAAATAACGGTCCATCCACCAAACCCATTTTCTTCAAGTGACTGTGACAGATACAGTGTGAAACAATTCAAAGGATGAAGAAATGGGGTGGAAAGCCCTATTAACAAGGTTCACATTTATGTACATATATTTTGTATCAAGTTCAACTTCACCTCTACACAACTAACAAGATTTTACTTATGCTTCCAATTCTAATGCTCAATAGTAAAAGCCCTGGTCCAACTTCACCTTTACACAAGGATGCTGACACGGTACTTGAAAAGAGCTAGAATGTGAAAAACATTGAAGTTCCAGCCTATTATCAAATAATAGTCCATCCATCAAACTCATTCTGGACCACACGCATAACAAATGGCCTCTATAACCCAAAAAGCCCCAACTTAGGTCAATGTCCCAAATGCATATGAATGCAGAAGCGCACATCAAACAAATGAATGGAACATATCTGAGCATACATCACTATTGTCAATAACATGCTGGCAATTCGGACAAGACTTTGTAGGATTGCTCCTCCATGTAACTTTTCCAGGATCACAAGCACTCTTGATTTTTGTCGCAATCCTGTTGCCATCCACCAGCCATGATGGACTGCATCAATTACAAAACATCATAGTAGTCAAGACAAAGTTATCGTGATGGAGAAATGTAATCGTACATAGGGAGAAATGTAATAGAAATTACATCTCATACTTGTTTCATCTACTTCATCTCAACAACCCATATGCTGACATGATTTCTCAACTTTCAATAAGCTTTAGTTTCAGTACCCATTTGGTAGTTCTTACTTCCAACACTATGAATCAAAACAAAGCTGCATAATTCAGAGCGACCAAATTGATTTCCCTTTCCAGAATTCATAGAAAATCAGATTTTGTCGAAATATATTACTTGAGCAGTCAGCGTCTAAAACTTAGCAGCTGGTTATCCCCGATAAAGACAAGGGCAAAACAGAAAAAGATGAAAGAATCTACAGCCAATCAGCCATAAATTCCTAAAAAATTTTCTACAAAGCTTTACAATTAGAGTTTTAAATGAACGTCAAATATATAAACGAAAGTCAAGCCTTCTACTATTACTCCCAGTCTTTTCCATGTCACTTTTCAAATAAACATCAAAACATAGTGCCTTAGATGGCACTAAATTAACTAAAGAAACAACTTTTATCTGCCATTTGTTAAAGAATTGCATCTCTTTTCCAAATACAAGTTCTCATGCGAAAATCAATACCTCAAGCCAGTTCCCTTTCCTCACCTAGTTAACACTGATCGGATTACTTCACCATCTCCAGTACCCAACCCAACCCAGAAAAGAAATCAAAACGCTGTTACCAAGATACACTGAATAACACTAACAAACCAAGGTACATACTTCACAAAAAGAGTATATTATCATATTCACAACTACCCAGATGATGAAATCGATGGAACTACTTAGAAATGTAATGAAAATAGCTGAAGACCAGACGGGTAAGCAAAAAGGATCAATCTTTACCGCAATCGGAACAAATCCAAGTAAACCCCTACAAAACAAAGTCAATGCAATCTCCAAGATGATCCAAGAAAGCTGGAAAACGAAGAATAGAGTTACTTACCCAGCCATGAGAGAGCTGTGAGGGCAGTCAACAAATATGATTCAAAATCACTCCTCAAGAAGTGAACTTTAATTGCAGACAAAAAAACAAAAGCGTTTCTTTTTCTCCAAACCTTGTCAAAATTCAAATCTTAATGAATTCGTTCACTTCGAGATTAAAAAAAAAAAAAGAAACCGTGTCCACTCTTCACTGTTCTTTTTGTACGGTCTGCTAATGGAAAGGCAAACAAAAAGAAATGGAAAAATTCAAAATAAAAAAGAAAAAGAAATAAAAAATCAAATCTTTGGAATGTGAAACGAAAGCGCCAGTCTGATTATGTAGGTGACTGGTGAGGTGGGATCGGGTACCCCACCGTTTACTTCTTTGTCCCATGGTCCCACTTATCAAGGGCCATGAATTGCCCTCAATCTAATCGGCACATCAAATTTTCAATGCACGGTCTGATGATTGTACTAGCGGAAGACAAAAGATTAACTTAGGATAGGCATAGGCCGTAAGCTATGATTAAACTGGCCTTGTCTTGTGATAGCGAAGTGCTCTGAACATGAATGCATACTCTTGAGTAACGAGCCGTTTGAGTTGTCGTTTTTAATCAAAACAACTTTTTTTTAAATAATGCTGATAATATTTAATATTTTATAAAAATTGAAATATTAAATATAATTAAATTTAAAATAATTTATTTTAGTTAATATAAAAATTATAATTAAAATTTTAATGAAATACTGATATATATATATATATATTGTATTTTATTTATATTTAAATAAAGCTAATAAATTTTGAAGTAGAAGTTATTACTTTTTGCATATATGCAAGTTAATCAAATTAAATATTATATTATGAGATAATTACACAATCTTAAATTCTATCTACCAAATATATACTTAATAATGGATAATTTTTTTGTTCTAAAAATTTAAATATTATGTCTCCTCCATGAAATATGTTAGTGAAAACTTAATACCTACCTCAACAACAACATTCGAAAAAAATACTGTTGAGAAGGAATCTTTAAAAGTTTTGTAATACCTAGCATTTATTTTGAGTTTTTAAATTTTGTTTAT
>JAOQMM010000001.1:543441-556538 GCA_027563515.1 Erythroxylum platyclados
ATTTAAAAATTTGAAAAATTTTGAAACTTCAAACTTGTTATTATTATTATTATTATTATTATTATTATTATTATTATAAGCTTAAGCCCTTTTATCATCATTATATTACCAGCCTTTTGGGGAGTTTGGTCGGTCGACAATCTGTGTGTTGTGTCTTCACTATGTTTTTTTGTTTCCCATACCATACCATCCTTCACTTTCTTTCCCTAAGCACTAAACTCACTGTGTGTAATTATACAGTTTGAACCAATCACAGATCAATAACGTAATGTAATTTTCTTTAATTATACACAAAAGGGTTTCATGACTACAGGGTCGAATAAAGAATGGCGTGAGAAGAAAGGAAAAGAGAGTTACAGTACTTGGAAGCTCTATATATTCGTATAACACTTGATCTGGTTGACAGAGAAAGATCGTCAAGGAGTGATGGATCAGGGTAGATGATGAAAACAATCTGAAGCCATTAGGGTTCTTTGAGCAGAGAAAAAGGTTTGACAGCCATGTGTGGATTGAAAGAAGAAGATCATCAAGGAGAGTGTTCTCAAACTATCCATAACCTACAAGGGTATCAGGAACAGCTTCTTCTTCAACACCATCAACACATGCAACACCAACAAAACGGTGACACGTATGGAGGGATTAGAGGAACAGGATTGATGTTGCCAGAAGTTTCACCAATCTTGCCATGGCCAATTCCTCAAGTCCACACCTTCAACGTGCCTCAACCCCATTTCAACTCCAACACTGCCCGAGAAGTTCACGACCCATTTTTAATCCCTCCAGTTCCAAACTCGTATGGAGGTTTGTTCAACAGAAGACCTCCTGCTCTGCAGTTCGCATACGATGGTTCGTCAAGTGACCATCTTAGGATCATATCTGACACACTTGGTTCAGGTTCAGCTCCTTTTGGACTGCAAGCTGAGTTGGGAAAAATGACAGCTCAAGAGATTATGGAAGCTAAGGCTTTAGCTGCTTCAAAGAGTCACAGTGAAGCTGAAAGGAGGAGACGAGAGAGAATCAACAACCACCTCGCTAAACTTCGAAGCTTACTTCCCAGCACTACCAAAGTAAGAAAAAAATAATCATTATCAATTCATTATTCATCAATCAAACACACAAAATATCAGTTTGATAATTGAAACCCTTTGAAATATCCTCACAAGATCACTTCTTTGAAAAGATCTCTGATAATTCATCTAAAGATGCTAATGTCGCTTGCTTGACATGATAAAGAGGAACCAAATGCAGTTGAAAAGCTTCCTTGAAAATTTCTTATCCCGCTATTGTCTCCAGACAGACAAAAAAACCCTTTAAATCATGCAATCACATCTACTGTTTGATCATAAAAATTCTTGAAAAATAGTAATTTAAGCATGATTTTTGTGTTTGTTTTCTTGGTTATGGCTTCTTGTTTCAGACGGATAAAGCTTCATTACTGGCAGAAGTGATTCAACATGTTAAAGAACTGAAAAAACAGACATCTTTGATAGCTGAAACAAGTCCAGTGCCAACGGAGATCGACGAGCTAATAGTGGATGCATCGGACGAAGATGGAAAGTTTGTGATCAAAGCTTCACTTTGCTGTGAAGATAGATCCAACCTCCTTCCTGACCTAATAAAAACATTGAAAGCTTTACGCTTAAGAACGATAAAAGCCGAGATCACAACTCTTGGTGGCCGCGTAAAGAATGTGTTATTCATCACTGCAGAGGAAGATTCATCGAGTAACAGCAACGACCCGCAACAACAACCACCCCAATATTGCATTAGCTCAATCCAAGAAGCATTAAAAGCAGTAATGGAGAAGACTGGTGGTGATGAGTCTTCTTCAGCTACTGTTAAGAGACAAAGAACCATTGTCAATATGCTCGAACACCAACACCACACGTCTCAATGATTTACTAAACCGCACCTCCCTCCTCTCAACTTATCTTCTTTACAACAATCTTTCTGGGTTTCTTGGTGTGTTTACTGTAATGTCAAGGGTAAGGAATGATTTGGTGTGTTTTGTGCACTTGAATCACTCCAAAAATATAGTTAAGAGAAACAGCTTTTTGACTATGGTTTCTATGGTGGGTCTTTGATATAAGGTTTCTCTTCCCACGAAAAAGATCTTGTTCTCTCTTTCTGTCTCTTGCTTTTACTGTCGTCAGCTTGGTGGAACTATGCATCATCATAAGAAACAGTGACGATGTTTGTTTCTTGCTTAAATATCAGATCAAAAGTTATGAGATAAAACCCTCACGAGGCATGCATGTTCTGTACATATGCAGAACAGGGATCGAAGTAAAGAATCGGAAACTTAAACCAAACGATAAGAAGAATTTGGAAAGTGCGAAAAAAAAGAAGAAAAACCTCGCAGATCAAAAGCTTGGAGTTTTAGAGACGAGCGGAGGACGACGACGGGTCGAGGGTTGTGGGCCGAGTCGGTTCAAGTCGGGTTAAGAAGGATCGGGTCAGATCATATGGGCTGGTAAGGGATTCTGTTTTGTTGTCAGTTTGGGCCAACTTGTAGGGAAGGGTTGACCGGTGGATGGGAAGTTCGTTACACTGGGAAGTTTGAACTAACAGAAATCAACGGTCACGGGTCGGGTCTGATGAAACCAAGATGGGTCGGGCAATTCGTCGGGTCATTATTCGGGTCGAGTCTCTGTGACGAGCATTGGAGATGCTGGATTCACTTCTGTTTCCGATTACGGCGAGAGGAAAGGAATAGCGACAGGAAAGGGATGGGCGAGAAGGCAGTTGTGTTAATTATATGATAATTGATAAACACAACTGGTTGTCACTGAACGATGGCGAAACTTGCTTCACCCTTATTCCTTTGAAGCTTTTAGTGTGCTAATGGAGTACTGATCAAGCACGTTATGTACTATTTACCTGAGTAACAGTTTGTCATTTAACATCTGATCTATAGTAATTTTACAAATCAATAATGGGGTAAGTTCAAAGGAACTTAGAGGTCTTCGTCTAAAGTTGAGCTAAAGAAATTCTTTCGGCTCGGTCCGCTCAACCCGACTCCGTAGAGTTCAGACCTGAATAACGACATTGTTTTTGGCAGAGGGTTGACTGTTGAGCCATTAGATATTTAAGATTGGTTATCCAAACTTAGTCCAACCTGAAACTCGATCAATCCAGACCTGATCCGTTGGCTTATGAAACTTGATGAGTTCAGCATTTGGCATTAGGACCATTCATGGTAGTTGAAGCATCTCCATTGATTTTCTTATTCAGAAGCTTTAAGTTGTCCTTGATTACCTTAAATGAACTCAGGAACACCATAGAAATGAGCTGACCAACCACTCCTAATATGTACCTCAAAACTTTCTCACATTTGATCAAGAAATCAATGAATATAAACGAACTTTTTATGATGAATTGGTTGGTGAAAAATCTGAATATACTCAGTTTCCACCTTCTCAAAAACAGAGGTTTGCCTAAAACATGCCAAGGTTCCAGTCCTAAGATTTTATTCAAACCAGATAAAGAACTAGAACAAGAACAAGTCTACCTCATTGATGAAACTTCATCTGAGGCCAAATGGAAAATGGAAAGGACGGGAAGGCCAATCCTTGTGAGGAGGCTTGAATCCTCCAGTGAGTAAATTTGAGACAGCAACAGCAGTTTTGAGACGTTTCTTATTGATCATAGAAGTCGAGGATGACTCGAAGAATATTGATGAGTCATTGATTATCTTCTCAAACTTGGAAGAAAAGTGTAACTAGCACCGGCTCAGCTCCTTTCTTCTGCTGCAAATCAGAATTGGACCTGAATTCTGAAAAAAGGCTCGAATCAGACCAAAATGCATAGATAAAACAGATAGAGTAGAGTAGGTTCAGTAAGGAAGAGGATAGGATGAATCTGCAAGCTTTCCTCTCTCTGTAAACCAACGAATCACTTCAAAATGATGATCCAAGCAAGTGAAATAGGAATAAACAACAGGTGTTTATCTGCAGGTAGTGCAAATATTTCAGCATCCTCAACCTCAAAGTCCTCAGTCTCTGAGCCCCATAATTGTAGTATTGGGTAAAAATGAGAAGCCCTGTGAGTATTGGTCCAATACAAATAAAACAAGGATTTACAAATATTTACATATACTAAAGTATACTCTATCACACCACCGAATTTGAAGCGGGAGGGTACTAGATGTTCAGGCTGGATCAAAATTCCTGAAATAACTGAGCGGGAGGATACCAAAAGGAACGTGACGAACACGAACATGACTGAGGACAAACTTGTTGTGAACAAAATGTATGTTAGCTTCAACACATTTGGTATGCTGATGCTGGACTAGGTCGCATGAGAGATCCATTGCGTTGACATTGTCACAATAGATAAAGGATGCTTTAGAAAGAGGACAATGAAGCTCGAAGAGTTAGTTATGCAGTCAACAAGTTTCTGCTATGGCATTGGTAACAGCACTATATTCAGCCTCAACACTAGAACGAGAAATGGTGCCATGACGCTTAGAAGACCCCGAAATCAAATTATCTGCAAGAAAAACACAAAAATCGGATGTAGAGCATCTAGTATCCGGGCAGCCAGCCCAATCTGCATCTGAATAAGCAACGATCCATCAGAGAATTGTAGTGCATTCACGATTTTTCTGCAACTGTCTGAAGGCCGATCACATGCAGATTTCATGGTAAAGCTCACAAGAAGAGTACTATAAGTCAGAATTACAAATTCAAGGATCATTATAAAGAAGGAATCACTAAACTTTGTTGCTCATCATATTGAGTAGGGGAATGCAGGATTTTCTGAACAAATCAGTTGTCAAGGGGAATCAATCATCCATAAGCATAAAAACCAATCATAGAACTCATTACAAATTACAATCCCAAGTTCTTAGACAAACAGGAGTTCTCAAAAATTACACAAACCCTAATTGGTTATTGTAACAAGCATCAATTTTCACAAATGATACCTTAGAATCAAGATGCTCTGATCTAGTTTCTTAGCCCTTTCCCTCAAAGCATGCAAATTGTTCAATCCAACCCACCCTGAACAAAAAACATATCTTCCTGGAAGTCCATTGAAAAGGTTAATATCAGTTATCAGCTCTAGCAACGGCGGCGAGGAGAGAAGACTGTATAAAAAGTACAAACGTAAAATTCATCAAAGTCATCCAAATCACTCACTCTTTTCACTAATAAAAAGGACCCTTTTGATGATTTTAGTAACAAGACAAGACAAGACATTAATGCATACCGTGTCTGGTCGGAATCAGAACCAGTGTAGTTCGCCAAGATTCAGGAGGAACTGATTATGTAATAAACACTGAACTGTGCATGTGAGATTTGTGTTTGTGCACAACCGAACCAACCGAACAAACTCCCGCGCTTAACAAAAATATCATTTGGGCCAGGCCCATTCTGTCTCAAAAAATTGAAAATTATCAGTTTTTTTAGTTAATTATAAAATAATCCAATATTAAATTATCTGTTAACGATGAATAACGTGACTAATCTCATTAAATTAATATTTTTACTATGTGACTGTTACATATAATATTTATAACACGTATGAACTTTATTATTTAACAATTAAAAATATCAAACATCATAAAATGATTATGAAGTAAAATATATGATGTTTGATTTTTTTAATTCATTAAATAGTAAAGTTCATACATGACAAAATATAATAAGTGGCAGTCACATGGTAAAAATAATAATATGACATAACTCATCACGTCATCCACATAAATGGAGAATTTAATATCGAGTTATTTTTATTAAAAATTGAAATTTTAAATATTTTAATGTGATTTTTTAAAGTTTACATTAATATTATAAAATTGAATAAATTTGATTTTTTCAATTAACCTTTTTTTTTGTAAAAATAGTATAATAAGAATAGATGGGTTGAATTTTGGAATTCATAAATTTTCGAAGTAGATAAACATATACAAGTGAAAAAAAATTCCATATAAATATGATGGATAAATTGATTCACAACCTTCCACTAGATATGTCAACCTACTTGATTTTTTTAGCAAGCTTATGCCTATGTACTTAAAATGTCTATAGTCTTCATGTTAAATATAAACAAAGCTATAATATATATGTACATCAACAATAATAATTCAGTAAAAATTTCGTTGATACGCAAAGTCTAAAAAAATCTAATAGTATACAACCTTATTCCTAACTACTAGAGAGGTTGTTTCTGAAAAAACTATAATATATATGTCATAGGATAAATTGTTTCAATAGGAAATTATCATTGATAAAAATATTCCACTAGATTACAATAGAAGTTTATAAAATACATGATTAAATAAACAAAACTCTTCTATCATTTAACATTTTTCAAAAAAAAAATCAAGAATTTTAGAATTATTATAAATTTTTATATTAAACTTTGAATTTATTATAAATTTTTATATTAAACTTTGGACAAGAGTTAACAGTAATGTACATGTGATAAGTAAGATGACAGGTGAACCAATAACAAACTACTAACGTGGCTTAATTATTTAGATTCTAATTAAATCATTTAAGCTTTGATCCTTAAAAATACTTGATTCGTTTGTTGAAATTCATTCAATAAAAATCCAGTTAAAATATGTTTGTTAGTTCAACTTCAGCTTGCATGCGATTTGAAATGATAACCCAAATTCAAAACGACAAAGAATTTTTTACAATTATTTTAAAGTTTAAAAATTCTTTTTTTAAAATATTAAAGTATAATAAATTCTGAATCTTTAATCATAAAATAAAAAAAAGGACGCGAAATGATTTTTTAATTTTAATAAAAACTTATTTAATAACATCTTATGATATTAAAAATAATAAAAGTTTTATTAATATAATTTTATTAATAAAACTTATATATATATAATGTTGATTTGTAGAGTTTCATAACTTAACATGTTTTCTTAGGTAATTTAGAATTATGATGTTATTTTCTTAGAATGAAAGAAATTAAAAAACCTATAAAAAAAACATATGCTTCATAAGTGGATTAGTTCCACTTAGTATTCTATTTCTATAAGTTCATGTGTCATGGTATTTGCTTAAATGGATCATCCCTCTAGTTTTGGTTTTCTTCACAAGCCAAGAGTTACTATCCTAACTCTAACTCTTTGGGGTAATTTCTAGTTCAACCAAAAATGATGCTTTTTGCAACTTTTCTAGATGTGAATGAGAGATATCAATCATGCTTGCTTTATTTCCTTTTCTTGTTGATCTTTAACCAAACTGTTTCCCTCTAGTCCAAATCACAATATTCTTGACAAAATATTCTACAAATATTCAACCAAATTTTAGAGATATACTGAACATCATTGATTAGAAAATATCAAAGTGCTAGAAATTTTTTTAAAATTGTGTATGCATTTTGATATAATTAATCAATGTTTTAAAAATCAAATCAGAAGTTAAAACTGATAAGATAAGATGTTTAAAGTTTAAGGTTTAAGGTTTAACTTGTATTAGACTGTCATAAAACCAGTTAACATTGAATAAAATTAAAGAATTTGAAAAATATTTGAAGAAAATTATCCTTACTTATAAAAAAATTTAAAATTAAATTGAAAAAGAAAAGTGTTAAATGAAAATTAATCGATTCATTTGATTTATAAAAAATAATTAGTGTACAAAAACTGATAGGTTAATTAATAAACTGATAAATTTTTAATAACAAATATTATTAAACTAAATCGAACTGAAAAATTAAAAACTATATTCAAAAGTTGGCCAATTTAAGGTTTTCACTGTTAAACCCATCGGTCTGGTTTGATTTTTAAAACATTGCAATTGATAACATATTCTGAAAACTCTCGTATTTATTTTAAGACAATTTTAAATTCTTTTGATTCTTAAAACTCATTCTCTTTATCATAAATGATTCGGTTTACACTGAAATATCAAATAATGTAACTTCCACTAATTGGGACAATTAATTGTAATTACTAATTACCATATTTTTCAAATTTTCTTCACCAATTCGTATTCTTCATTCTGGATTTGGATTTGGATCCAGCAAGAAAGAGACATTATAGTATTCATAATTAACTTTATGTCAAAGTTCATGTGGGATGATGCTTTTGTTGCACTTACTTTTGATACATTGCTTTGCTCATTGAGAATATGTATGGATCATATTCCCCACTCTTTATTCAATTGCAATTCACTCAAAATCTGTATGGATCTTCCCTACTATACCCCATCATATATGCTTCTAGAGAAGGATATTTTTACATGTACAAATAGGTTGCTAATATACCCATTTAAGAGATTATGGACAGGCATAATCAACCCTAGTATAATTTGAAGTTTGAAAATTGTTATAATGACTCTTTTTGTTACTTGATTTCTAAGGAACTTTCATTGAAAAGGGGTCCCTTCTTCATTTCTTTTTCAGCAATAAATTGACATAAAAAGGTGGTGGCAAATCTCACATGAAAGGCCAAAAATACAAAACAAAAGAACAATTCTAAACAATCACATACATGTCACCCTTCTTCTACCTTTTTCTTATATTAACACATACATAAATCTATTTTTGGTTGTCAAGATTCAGAGTCTTCTTCGTTTTAACTTCTGAGATATTGATCCTTCCCTATAGCTTCCCTCATCTTCAATCTCATGCTCCATGCTTCCTCTTCTAACTTCCCTTCTTTTCCTACTCCTCCTCCATGGCCATGAAAACTCCTCAAACCATATGTATTGTTCTTTGGCTCTTTGTTCTTATCTTCCTAATGTTTCATGAATTGCACACTTTCAAGTTCAACAAAGAGGTCACTGACGTGAAAAAATATTCAGGAGTTATCTCCTTAAATCGCCATTATCGTAGTAGAAAAGTTCTCACTAGCAAATTCGACTTCACCTCATTTCAGAAAAACCATCACCAACTCCATGAAAAACATCCACCTGAGGAAGCTGCAGCAGAAGAGAAGAAGATTGATCCGCGTTATGGAGTTGAAAAACGCCTCGTCCCTACCGGTCCAAACCCCTTACACCATTGATGATGGTCTCGTTTCTTGCTTAAGATTGCTCTAAAAAGATGGGGTTCGGTGAGAGCTTCCATTGCTTCTGTGATATTCTTCTAGCTTTGTTTCATTCTTATGATATACACTCTCTTTTACTTCTTGTCCCCGAAAACCATCATGCAAGACTTGTAATCTGTTGATGATGGTGTTTGATATCTTGAGCTTGAGCCTATACATACATGTATGAAACTTTGTAATAGCAAACTATACTCATCAATTTTGTAGGGAAAAGAATGCATCATGATTCGTAATGATAATGCTGCATTGATGAAGCAACAAACTAATCATTATTTTTCATTATTGTATGGAATTAAATATAAATTCTTCGTAATTATAATTTATTTTTTATATTTTTTTAATTATGATTAGCTTTAACGACACGGCATGATAGTAAGATGTTAAGCTACATCTTAATAATAATAATTTATATATTAAGGGAGATTGGTTAGCTTATCATTTGCTATATGTTTATGTCTCGTATTTAAATAATTTATCTTTTCTAAAAACGTTTTGTGATTATTGGTTTGTTTGATGAAAAGGACTAAATAAGAATCTAAACTTTATTTGCTTTCAGGCAAGTCATGTGTTTGGAACTTTTTGGCAAAGACTTTGATCACAAGTTCATCTTCTTAGTATCCAACTACTTTAACTACTATTTTGAATTTTTTTTCCCAAAATTTTCAAACTGAAATAATTTTAATTTTAATTATTTCCTTATATATATGTATATATCTTCTTTTTAATGAAAAATTAAAATCTCAATCAATTAAGATATTCAAACTATGTACAACCATTAGATTTGTTAATTATTATTTTAAATGTAAAATATCCTTAAATAATATCTTTATTGTACTTGATTAATTAAAGACCATTCTAAACTTTGAGCTCCAGATTGAAAGAAGACTTGTTTAGAACTCTTAATTAACTACAAATAAAAACAAGTTATACATGTTATTTAATTAATTATTGACATGTTATAATCACTTAGTTATATGTTGCAATCACGTGAAAAGAAACGAAGATAATGAAATATAAGAAAATGAGTAATAATCTAAAAGGGACGATCTAATTGGTAAGGAAAAGATAGCTTCCTTTTCTTATTAAACTTGGCTTTGATTCTTGTGGCCTCCTTAGTATATGGTTTGAAAAAGTTGCAAGTTATAAAACAAAAGAGAGATTTAATAATCATAATGTATGTATAGTATCGAAAACTTGTTGAATAGTCAAAGAATTATAAAATAATTTGTCTATATGATACATGACCATAAGGGATTAAAAATGTTGAACATAACGTGCACATAGTATGAAACAAATAAACAAGACTAATAAGAAGATTTTTAACTAGATTCAGTTAATTGAGTAGGTTTGCATTTTTAAAAGTTAGAATGACTGATTTTACTAGATGATCAATCGCTTAATAAAGATTACAAATTTTCACTCCTATATATAATTATGTTTACAACATGTGATGATATGTAAACTTTAACTAGTACAATTGTATGAGTTACCCCTTATTAATCTAAACCTAACTTTAATGTAATTTTAATGAGTTATAAAATTATTCTAGAGTTCGAAATCCACCAAAGATAGATTTCCAAATTAGGCATGTGTAAGGCCATATTTATCTAAATACTTTCAAAAAATGTTCATCTTCTTCCAAAAGTTTTAAGATTTTATGTTTGTGTACATGAGCCATAAATAAAAATCTCTATTTTGACAAATAGGTCATGTTTAGCCAACACACTCGAAGAAATGCCTATGAAATTGCATGTCCATATATATGACTCACAAAACAATCTTCTACCTTGGTAAACATTACTCTATATAAGTTGGGTTGAAACTATGTTTAATACATTGAGATATTAATCTAACTTAAGCAATGATTGAAATTCTCTGTAGTAATTAACTTTATCATATGTTAGTTGTATTTTTCGAAGTGTGAACCTTTTCTAACAAGATCTAATCAAGTGTAGTAAATTCTTGATCTTATGAAACTTGAGATCCTTCACTATAGTGTTCATCTATCTATCTTTCTCTTGACTGATTATAGTATATGAATCCCCGTTATTGATAATAAGTGCATACAAGATCGTTACTTCCTAACTAAATTTACTTAATGGCCTAATAATACTTCTCAATCTATCTATAGTTATACTATACTAATGCCCTTTTATTGATATAAATCTATTTCCTAAACCAAAATCTAATCCCTTTAGCATTTGCTCCTAATTATTCTAGTTTCATTTGTACCACTTGTAAACCAGTATCACTCTCTACTAATCATGATACATCTTCTTTATATGTTTCCTTGAAATATGTTGCTCTTCAAATATAGCATCTTTGAATGTCACCCTATAATTTGTATCAAACTCATGAAACTTGTAGAAACCTAACTTATACTAGTGTACATCCTTCAATAACCTTCTCTTATAAAGTATTGTGATCTCTTAGTCAGTGAGAAAAGCCAGTTACATGTTTCATACTGTGGTACCATCTTCTTTTACTCGGTCAATGAGAAAACCTAATTCCATATGTCATATTACAGTACTATCTTCTTTTGACGCTATTCTTGCAACTTCTCCACCTACAACTGTGCTCCCCATCAGTTTGTAAGTTTTGTTTGCCAGTTTTAACCCTTCAATCATAGTCATCACATCCTTTATTACCTTAATGTTATCTCTATCGATTTTGTATCTAAACGGTTTACATGTAAAGTGCCTATAAAAATTATATTCTTCCTCAAATCTGGTATTTACAAGATACCACTCAGCATCTTAACAATGCCATTAAACATCTTGATCCTAAAATATCCTATCTTGCTTTGATACTTTCACAAACTTTATCAACACCTAACTAGATAGTGGCAAAGTTATTTGATGTGTATGAAACAAACTAATCCTTATTTGGTGTCATATCATATGAGCATCCCATATCCCAAATTCATGAGCCCTAAAGTTGACTAGTTGAAACATAAAGCATATTTTTATTGCTACAATTTGAGTCCTCGCTTTACAGTAGACCTTGAAAAATTATCAATTTTTCTCTCATCACTCTACATCTTTTTATTTGGATAGTTCTTTTTTATATTTCTAGTTTGGTTGTAGTTATAGCATCCAACTGTCATTTTACCCTTGGGTTTAAATCTATAACTCCTATTAAACGAGCTATCCTTATTCTATGTCCTCCCATAATCATGTTTTTTCTCATGTACAATCCTTCAATTAGAGCATTCATTAGTATTTAGTCTCTATTGATTGGGAGCCAATAGCACAATGATGATATCTTTTCACACTAATGATTTCTTTACCTAATATGAACATGGTCATCGAATATTCTTAAGAAAGAGGTAAAGTACAAAGCATCTATCCTTGTATACAATAGTCACCTCAAGCCTTGACAAATCACAGATTATCTGGTTGAACGAATTGATGCTATTCCAGATTCACATCTGTATGGGAAATGCAATCTTTATGATGTAAAATACGAATTTGTTTTTATACATATCGTATAGTTCGATATACTCGTGCTTGTAACTATTCCCAATTAAGCATATCCATATCTTCCATATTATTCTCCCATGGTCCCTTCAACATGCCTTGTTGCACTAATAAATTTTCACTTCCATTGCCACAATCTAAAATTTCCAGTTCCATTACACCTCTTCACTTCAAACCTTACACCTGAAGTCATTTTTGTCCCAACAATGCTCTAATACAAACTATTGAGAAATAACATGCAACGAGTACAAATATAAACAATAAGAAAATTTTTAATGAAGTTCGAGTAATTCAATATGCCTATGTCTTCAAAAGTAAAGAGCAACTAATTTCACTGGATTGATCAATCACTCAACGAAGATTACAAATTGACTTTTATACAAGATCAAGATTATAACAAGTATATTGATGTGTACTCTAGATGCTATAGTTCTATAAAACTTACCACTTACCAAACTCAACACAGTCATATCTTAGGTGTATGTATTACTATTTCTTTCCATAATAGAACACGGGCATATACACCAAAGTAATAAAAAATTGTCTCATATGCATTTGCATTACATCTTTATATGTATTTGTGACTCGGATAAGAATGATTA
>JAOQMM010000001.1:573102-585070 GCA_027563515.1 Erythroxylum platyclados
TCGGAATGAATCAAATCTCCCCAAGTAGGATTCGAACCTACGACCAGTCAGTTAACAGCCGACCGCTCTACCACTGAGCTACTGAGGAACAACGGGAGATTCGATCTCATAGAGTTCAATTCCCGTTCTCAACCCATGACCAATATGAGTACTCGGAGAGTGGCGTAAGAATAAAGTGAGTTATATACAAAAATAGGACTCATAATTTATTGTTTTAAAGTTTTAGAATGAGATATGATGTCTTAGTTATATATGGTTCACTTAGATCTAGTTCAATTTTTCTTCGGGCCTACTCAAAATCTTTCATTGATAATAGACCTAGATTGGTCAATTTCAATGAATAAAGATTTATATATTTGGGTCAAATGAATAGATGATTAATAGAATGACTCAAATGACTTCTCGTGAGATATGACTCAACTCATTATCTTAAGATTTCTCCCCAAGCCTCCTCAATGGGTAATTCATAGAGTCACTCTTCAAAACCCTTCATTAGTATCAGAGCTAAGTTGGTAAATTATGATAAATAGGGATTCATAGATTTGGGTGATTGATGAAGTGACTCATAAACTATTACCTTAAGGTTTTAAATTGAGATACGATATTTTAATTGTAAATGGCCTCAATTGGATCCAGTTCAATTTCTTCTCAAACTCCCTCAAAATCTTTCAATAACAATTGGAGTTTGAGTTCAACCTATTCCGATTGAATCAATATGTTAAATAAGTTTAAGGTTAATAGGAATGACAATAGGGTTCAATTTTTTTTTTTCAAACTCAAATTCTGTTTGAAATTCAATGAGTTGAATCAAATTCTAAAACAAACACCAAGATATGTGTCAACCAGCATACTAGAATGTATGATCATTTAACAATTTTTCTAGACTCGAGTTTGTTGGATCGAGTTTGAGTCAAACCTAAAACTGACACCAAGATATATAGCGACCAGTATACCAAAATGTATTAATAAATTTAGTTAACAAACACCTTTCTATTAATTGGGTCTAATTCTGATTGTTTTGTTATAAAACAAAAATATTAACAAGCTATTTTGTCAGTCGTACTTAGAACTGAATCAGAATATCTTTGTATTAGAATACAATGATTACATAAATCTTTAATGTCAAATGTTATACATAATTGAACAGAAACTGAGTGTATTATCATTTAGTTTATGTTTGATTAAGTAAGAATTAGACTTGTTGTTATTGATTTCTTATGCATGCTTTTCAAACTGGTACGAAAATAGAAGTAATTAAGCTTTTATTATTCTTGACTTCCATTGTCATTTTGGAATAAACAGGAAAATGTAGTAAAAAGATAAAATATTAACTTATTTAGTAGTGTTAATTAAAGGTGACATTTTAAGTTGACCCAATTCGAAGTTAATGAATCAGATTCAAGTTGATCGAGTTTTAGGTTAAGATTAGATTTGGAGGTCCGGCCCAAAAATTATGGAACCTGATCCGATCTAATATACTGCCAAACCTAACAATTTGGTTAAGAGTAAGAGAGGAGATAATTACAACTTCGAATGAGAATATTACTTGATGGCTTTAAATCATATTATAATTTTGCAGGCCTACCACTTCATGAATCAGGAATTTATTTATTTTTTGGTCAAAAACCTGCTGATTTCACCTTATATGTTTTGGTGAATGGACACAAATATATAATAACCTCTTTACTAATCACACATTTTCTATAAAATATTTGTTTTTTTATATAACAGTTTATTTTAAAATTATATCAAATAAAAAATCGATGGGTCTAATTTGTTATATTTATAAACTTTGACTAATTGGTTTAAGTGTTGTCAGCTCATAACTTGTTATAAACTTAATACAAATGACTTAAGAGTTAGGTACACAAAGAAGTTCGAGTTGACCAAGTTTCAAACTAAGTTTAAATTTGAAGTCTACCCTGAAATGGATCCAAAACACTTCACTCTCTTCATTAAAAATTATATCATTTTAGTGATTGCCTCGAGTCTGATCATATTTTAATACAAAATTTTAATTTGATAGATTATGAATCGTAATTACGTCACTTTTTAATATAAAACGATTATATTCATAAATTATTAAGATATAAAATATTTCTTTTAATCTAAATATTTTTAATACTCTATTATTATTCATTTATTCATATATCAATTTGTAAAGTGCACAAAATTCTATTACAAATTCCTATAATCCAATTCGTTTGATATTTAATTTCTACAGACTTAATTTAAAACTTTCATAGGTTGGATTATAAATCATATGTTTATATAAAACAACTCTATTTGTAAAATTTTAACATATAAATTATGTATTTTAATCTAAATATTTTTAATGCTCTTTTATCATTCATATATAAATTATTAAAGTATACAAAATTCTATTAAAATTTTTCGATAATCAAATCCGTTTGATATTTAATTTCTACGAGAATACCAAAATTCAAAGTTCCAATCCCTGATGATGCAATCTAAACACCTCCTATGCCAACCTCTTGCAAGCATCGACTTCCTTGGACAAAACTAATGAAACAATAGTAGGATTTGACACGATATAGCTCAAGTGGGTGAAGTAACAAAATCACAAATGGGAAAAGAATATGCAATTCCATATTATAATTCCAAGTTTTGGCTACATTTTATGATTTGTCGTTTGGCGTGGTTGATCCTATGAACTATCAATATTCGTATCAATGCACCAAGGGCGGCTGTGTCTTGTTTCCAGTGTTGTCTAAGTTCTTGCTTTTACCATAAAAAAAATGTCCTTCTTTCTTGTTTATTGGCCTCCTTCTCCTCCTCGTAAACTTAGAAAATAATCTATCCTTTTTGTATTCAATGTAAAGGCAATTTTAAAAACCGAATAAGCAGTTAAACTGGTAAGATAAGAAGTATAAAGTTTAAAAGGTTAAATCCGTTTAACTGTTATAAATTATTAAAAATTGACTAAATTAAAGAATTTAAAAAATTATTAAAAAAGATTATACTTATCCATCTAAAAATTTAAAGTTTAATTAAAAATGAAGATTGTCAAATAAAAATTAATCTGTTTAATTTAGTTTATAAAAACTTATTAACTTACTAAATCGATTAATTAATAAACTGATCGATTTTTAATATAAAAAATTATTAAACTAAAAGTTAAACACTGAATTAAAAAATTGATCAATTTAAAGATTTCACAGTTTAATTTAAACCTGCTTAGTTTTAAAAGCATTGAGTAAAGGATGTACCACTTTTGATATGAACGAAAAAACACAAGATTTTATCTTTTAAGATTAAAAACATGAGAATATTCTACCTTTTTTTAAGTTTTAATTTTCAGAATTAATTTTTTATTCAAATTAAAAAATCTACTACTTTCAGTACTGTTTTTGGATCTTATTTTTTGAAGATTAAATACATCATAATCTTTTAATATTTTTATTTTTTATTTTTTAAAAATATCACTTATCTTATGTTTTAAGATTAAATATGTCGTGATCTTTTAATTTTTTAAAAACTTTATAATTTTAAAAATTATTGCTTATCTTATGTGTTATTGTTTAATTGTAATATATCTCCTTTATTTTTTATATTTTTCTCCAAAATAATGTAATATTAAATTTTTTAAAACTATAATGCAAGTTGTTTTTAATTATAAATAGATAAAAATTTAACAAAATATAACAAAAAGAATCCGTTTGATAATTAAACAATTTAATATTAAAGTAAAGGATAATATTTAAATATGAAATAAATAAAAATAAGTAGTAAAATAAATATTATTTAATATAAAATCTTTTATGTTTTCCCTAATATTGTAAATAATAGAAGTTGGACAAAAGCTTTTGGAGGCTTGACAAGACTTCGAGTTAGTAAAGAACAAAAGAATCTAATAAAAGACAGATGAAGAATCCATAGAACTCCTCAAGAACTCAGAAACCAATCGAATGTCCATTTCCTGACATTATAAATAGAGTAATTCAGGCAAGTACCTCAACAAAAACCAGGAGTTAATCATTGTCAGTATTAAGAGATCAGATATGGAATTCTCATGCAAGGCCTTCAAGGTAGGAAAATGCGACGGCCAGAAGGTGGTGGACGGAGAAACCATGCCTCTTGTGCTACAACCACCGGAGGAGGCCCGAAAAAGCGATCTGGAATCACTTCTTCTGGCTCTGAGGAACAACAAGGACTGGTTCGAACAGATGATCATCAAGAACAGTGCTGTTCTGTTAAGAGGTTTCGAAGAACAAGCGCTCAGGATTTCAATAAGATTGTTGAAACCTGTGGATGGGATGACATCCGCTACGTTGGACCTGCCCCACGAACTCATATATACAAAAGAGTCTGGACAGCCAACGAAGGTCCTCTCTCAGAATTCATATACTACCACCATGAAATGGTCCTGGTAAGTGCTAAATCTTATTAGCTATGGTTTCTTCCGCATTTTTTTGTTTCACTTTGTGTGTTCATCAAGAGATTTAGCGATGCATGAGCAGAAACTATACAATTTGGATCCAGTTTGAGATTCTTGATGTGATTCCAGGAACCTCTATTTCGTAGATTCTTTACTTCCTTCCATCTTCTTCCATGAATTCTCATGTTGAACTAACAAGTCTTGAAATAGATAACGGAGTTTCCCAAGAAAGTGTTGCTTTACTGTGAGATACCACCACCTGAAGGAGGGGAGACACCATTTGTTCCGAGCTTCAAAGTCACAGAAAGAATGTTGGAGGAGTTCCCTGAAACCGTCGAGGAACTAGACTCCAAAGGGTTGAAGTACACGTTCACAGCTCTTAGCAATAATGATACGTCCTCCATGAGAGGAAGAGGCTGGGAAGATGCTTTTGGGACGTCTGATCGCGCAGAGGCTGAGAGAAGGTACGTATCAGAAGAACTGAATCACTGAGAAAACTGTAAAATCAAGCTAAACAAACTCAAATGTTCATAAGTAACAAGGCCATTAAAATGTTTTTGTAACAGAGCTAAAGCTTTAGGGATGGACATGGAATGGCTTCCAAACGGTGGGGTCAAAACAATATTGGGACCAAGGCCCTTAACAAGGGTGTTTGAGGGAAGAAAAGGGAGGAGGATGTGGTTCAATACAATGGTTGGCATGCATGGGAAGCAGCTTAGCTCAGCTTTAATGGCGGATGGAACTGAGATACCAGAAAATTTTGTGAAGAGGTGTGATCAAATCATTGAAGAAGAGAGCATCCAGTTCAAGTGGGAAAAGGGTGATGTTCTTTTCCTTGATAACTATGCTTTACTCCATGGAAGAAGGCCATCTTTACCTCCAAGAAAAGTCCTCGTTGCTACATGCAAGTAGTTGGAGAATTTCTGGTCTGGATTCAGAAGTCACCAAAATAAACAGATAGCACCAATAACACTATATTCAATCCTATCTTTAAGCCCTTCTAATATGGTAGAAGGCAGTGTTGGAAGTATACTCTCAGTTTGAATTGTTTGTTTCCCAAGAAAACTTTTATATGTTTCAGGTGAATAAATTGCCATGGCACTCAAGAAAATCCTCTACCATTCTTCAATGAAAGTTTTTCCAAGTTCAGAAAGTTTGACAGTTGACAGGACTAAGTTCTGCCCAAAGAAGGACAATTTATCTTCTTTCCTTAGATTTAAAAGATAGAATAATTATCAAAGTTGAAAAATTAAAATTAAAATTAATAATTTGAGGACTGCAATGAGAAATGATATTAAATTGAAGGACTAAAAATATACTTATCCTATCTTAGCTCTTAAAAGCTCCAGACAAAATATGCACACTGACAAAGCAAAGTAACACTGAGTGACTTCTGTTTCTCCTCTTAAACATTCAGCCATTGATCTGTAGGTAGAGATTGGGTTGAAAGGTGATTCCCACAGAGCATTGATCTGTAGGTACCATCTTAATGGCATCTTCATGCAAGATTCCAGTAAATCACAGGCATCTTTTCAATAATATGCTGCTAAAATCACAAGTTTTATCTAATTATGAATAATTTTTTGTACTTACGAACATGGTAACTTCCGAAAACATCCGAGGGATAAGTAAATAGATACCTCAGTAGGAAAGAGGGACGAAAGCAAAAATAGAAAAGCTGGAAAACATCTGAATGATAATTGATACCCATTCTACAACTGATAAAATGCTTCTGTATTAGCTCTAGTAAAGATCTGTAGAGAAAGTGAACGATGAAAATCGATAAACTAGCAGAAACATAGCATACATCCTGGACAACTGAAAGAAAAACGACAAACACAGAGGAAGGCACCGTTTCAATATGTTGCTTCGTGGGCTGTTAAACTCTGTTAAACAGACTAAAATTTATGACAACTGGAAGCACTGCCTAAATATTACGATGAGGTGCAGCCCTCCCCCTGCCCCTCCCACCATAGCCATAGCCATAGCCATAGCCATAGCCATAGCCATAACCTCTTCCATAATAAGATCCACGAGAACGACCACCCCGTGGATGTCCATGCCCACCTCGACCTCCCCGATACCTTTGGAAGTCGCCAAAAGTCTGGAAATGAAAACAAGTAAATGACTTGATACAACCTAAAAGAACTATTTGAAGTAGAGAAAGAAATTAAACTAAAAGACGTTAAGCTAAAAGACAGCAAGGAGTGAGAAGCACCTCAGTGTCAATTTTCATCTGCTCAGAGAATCTAGTCCTTCCATTTTGGGAATCATGATTAAGTGTGTTGCAAGAGAGAGTATCAAAAAAGTCATCCTTGTTATAAACAGACTGCAAAGGCAACATGAACATTAGGAAAAATAAGTCAGAAGAACATGAAGCGTTTATAATAAGGAAGCTTCTTCCCCTATAATTCAACCAAATATAAGAGACATGCACAAAATTACCTTACTATCAACCTTAGCAAATTCATCAACAACATCATCTTGGAAATCATCCTCATCACTGAGTTTTCCATCTTCTTTATCCTTCAGATGAGATTTATTAGTCTTACCAAGATGATCCCATACTTCATCCTTGTTGAACTTTTCATTCATTGCTTCAAAATCAAAATCCTCAGTAAACTTTGTTACTTGACGTGAGCTCTGCACAGGAAAAAAATTGCAACCTATGTTAAGAAACTTCAACATTCAGCACTTTAACCGTCAAATTATTCAGCTGAAAATTTTTTTTTAGAATAATGAACTTGTTCTGCCAACACAAAAATGTTAGAACCATAAGCAGAAATACCTGCAAAATTTTCATGTTCAGATCCACCTATTTAAATTGTCCTACATAATGCTGTCATTACCAATTTTTAGACAAGTCAATTCCATAATGTTAAGCTATGTCATATCCTAGCAGTAAATGTACAAATATGAAGATCAGAGAATGCAGAAACGATCAACATCCTCCTTACAAAATAGTTCAGGCTTCAAAGTGAATTTTCAAGTTGAAAGCATGAAGCTAATAACATGAATCTGCACATATAAAAGCGAGTAAGAAGTTACCCCAGTTCCTCTTCCTCTTTCTTGTCCCCTGTAAGCAGGACGAGAATGGTGTGGAGCTCCATTTGGCTAGGAAAAAGAGACAGAAAATATGTTAGAATCCTTGAGAACATATCAAATAATTGTATCCTGAATTATAAGGAAAGTTTTGAGGGGGACGAAAGTCAGTCAACTAAAGCCGATAATGAATAAGATTCAAAATAGTTACGTATCACTTGTCCATATTAAAAGATGCATCTTTTGCTCCATGATTGAGGTAACAATTCAATGTCAATTCACACCATCAACAAATTACACTCGTCAATCCCTAGCTAAAAAACAAGTGTTCCAGTTAAGTCCAGAGGAAACTGAACTTATATGCACTTATACTGAACTTCCTTCAAAACACAGGGCCCTTTGATGAGTTAATTCACAAATATAACTGAACATGAAAAGTTAAACTGCTTTATGTTTCCCTCACAAAAGGCATAAAAAGTGTCATGTATCTCCCAAACTCAAAACAAAATAGGGAGACAATATTACTACTAATATATCAACTTAATTATGTCTGGAAGGCAAACCTTATGGCTTGCTCGGGAAGGAACAGGTAATGGTAGTATTGGTGGCTGAGCTTCAGTAGCAACTGGTACTGCTGGTTCTGGAGATGCTGGTGACAATATCTCTGCAACCTCCACGTCTTTATGAGCTGTTTGAACGGTTTGAGATGAAGAGAGAGTGGAGGATCCGGATTGCAACAACTGGCCCGGCGTAATCAGTGAAGGTGTGGGAGTTTCTATATGAAGAGAATCAGACACATCAATAGCAGAAGATGTAGGTTGTTGTGAAGTCTGATATGGAATTGTTGGACCAGAAATTTGAATAGGCTTATTGGAAATTGGTGGAACAATGGCATTTAACTCAGAGCTGGATGAAATCAATGGAGATAATGTTGATAAGCCAGTGCTCAATTTGGTTGTAGGAAGTGCCACATTGGGAGCCATACTAGGCATTAGAGTTTGTAATGTCTCAGAAGCAAGAGTTGTAGAGGGAATAGGAGATAAGTTTGAAGGCAAAGTAGATTGTGATGAAGATGTGGATGTCAAATTAAGGGAACTTGTACTTGAGGAGAGAAAAGGAGATGGAACATCAGGGAATGAAGCTGCTAAGTTTGAACCTGGTAAAGTTGGGGCCCCAGTGGGTACAGTAGCATTGAAATTTGGGTATTGCATTTGCTGTGGTATGGAAGGAGGCATTGACAAGCCAGGTGGAGGTCGAAGCAAAGACTGCTGGTGTAGATGGGGTGGAAGCCCATTCGGCGCATAATAACCTTGCCAATACATGGGCAAGCCTACCCCACTACCATTTGCGCTAGGGGGAGGAGGTGAAGCTCCCCACGTTCCTAAACTCCCCCCAGGTTGATACAATGGCAGTCCACCTTGGAAATTTGATGCAGCTAGTCCCATTTGTGCATTATGGGATCCAGGATCAGGCAAAGATCCGCTAACAGCAGAAGGCAAGCTCGTAGTAGTGGGGAGTGTACGAGGATAGTGAGACTGCAAAAGTGATTACAACTATGAAAAGACTAAATGAAAATGATATACATCATATCAAGCATTTAAAGATCATTTACATACTTGTATAATGGCTGGATCGTTGTCTATAGGCGGCATAGGCTGAACTGGTGGTGAAGACTTCACCTGCAAGTCCTGTGAGAAGAAGCAAAAAGAATAACTAAAGCATTTAAGTAACTTGAGAATACCGCATTATTCAATAACCCATAGAAAATAATATTTGCTCATAAATCTTGAGGAGCACACTCACTTTGAAGCAAGCCACAAAGAAAAACAAATACTATAACAATTCTCCCAAGTCAGTAAAGGAAAAAAAAAAAGATATTTTAGAATCTCCTTCAATTTAATTGCAGTGCATTCATTTAAGTAGCTTTTCTGCACCAATATAACATCCATAGAATCAACCGTGCAATGTTATGACCTTGCCGCTATTTTATGACCTAAAACTATATCAAAATTTGACTATTAAATTCAAAGGTCTTAGTGCTGAATTAAAATTTAGTCCCGTTTATTACTCTTTAAAACGGGAGTAAGCAAGCAAAGGACCAGACCAGCCCTTCTTCATCCACAAATGTTTTCTCATAGCCAAAAGTAAATATGTTTTCAAATTCAATAACAAGTGGCAGTCAAGCTGACTCCTGGCTGAAGATTTAAGAAAAGTAGAAACTTCACCCAAAATAATCATGTAATCCATAAGCACAGACAAGTGCGAGCAGATAGTTTAAGTGCAAATTGGAAACTGAGCAGAATATACTATTTACATTTTGCCTAGTATACCGATCCAAAATGCATGCCTAACATCAATATACACAGAAAAATGACAATCGAAAAATTAACAAGTTTATTTAAACAATCAGATGCACCCAAAATCAAGAAACAGTCTTACATAATACCAAAACACACAAAAAATGTGCATCAACACAACATAGATCAAAGCACATAAAAGTACATAGACATCCAGTGGCTATATGTTACCTTGATGTCACTTCCCCGGAACAAAATGTATTCATAAACTCTGTCACTAGGTGGGATTTGTGGACCATCTTTTTTCCGCCCCTCTGTTCCAAATGACCGCACTGACAATACAAATGCAGGTTAGCAAATACGTCAGACTCAAAACCATAATAACCACGCCAAAAGCACTGTTTCTTTGAGAAGGATTTCTTTGTTAGCCTTTGGCATTGAACTATATCCACCGTCTCATGCAGAAAACCATTGCATTACCATTTCCTTCATAAATCAACAATCTTGCCACACATTAACTAAGCATAAGGATAACCATAGAGCATAAACAATTACAAGAACACCAACACAAGTGGTTCAATGCTTAAATCCTCCCAACCCATTACCAACAATCTTCAAAGTAAAAATAAAAAAGAAAAGGTAAAGCCCAAGATTCAAACAGTGCAACTAAGTCAAACCCACTAACCAAAACCAACCGAAAACTCGTACACAGCCTAATAAACCACAAAATAAAAAGAGTCAAGCAAGAAATGAAGAAAACCACAAATCAATTACAGAAAGGTACCATTTTTAAGGCCAATACTGGACACTTCAGTGTTGATATTGTACAGAACACCCTCGTAACGGATCTCACTCTTGGATGTCAAGCTTATTAAACTCCCTATGTACGAGTCCGCCGTCGAATTCGATCTCGACGTCGACGTCGAATTGGTACTATTCTCAGCTGCCATAACCTAATCCCACTTTTAGCTCCAATCAGAACGCAATCTATACAGACACTGATACGAACTGCCTACTAATCTACCAATCTATTGCTATATCGAAGATTAAGAGTGAAAGCCCCCAACTTGTATAGAGAGGAAACAGAGAGAGACAGAAGTTAGGGTTTAGACTGAGTTTTGTGATTAATCGGTTGGAGGAAAATTGAAGAAAAGAGAAAATCAGGGGTCTTTTGGTAAATTGGTTGCAGATTGAGATACAGCCCATAGGAAAGCGCCACGTGGTGAAATCATGGACATGTTAGTCTTTTTGTTGAATTTGAGAAATCATAATTAGTTTTTTTCTTACTTTCATTTTTTCTATTGTCCTCACAGTTTTTCATTTTGTTGTAAATAAGTCAATTATTCCTTTTATAGTTTTATTAGAAGAATTCATTCTTTAAAATATATACTTAATTAATATTTCAGTATATTTAATATTTCAAAATTATACATTTAATAATTTATTCAATTAATTAACCAATATATTCAATTAAATAATTATTAAAATTGTTTGTAAATAAAGAATTATATTGTTATCAATTCATCAATTTCTTTTCCTATAAAATTGAGTAGAATTATAAAAAAGGACAATTTTAACCTTATTGTGCATATTAAAAATTAACTTAATATTTAAAAATAATTTTAATATTATAAAAAATATTTAATTTAAATCTTAATTTTATAAAATCCTAAATTATTGTCTAAATTAAAAAAATATTATTAAAATCAATGATAAAAAAAAGTAAAAGTAATCATAATGCTAAACTTTGGGGTCCTTTTCGTGATTTCACTAACCAAACTTTAAGCTTCAGAGGAAATGACACTAACGCCCTTGCTTAAATCGAAGGTGTCGGTTCCATAACTTGACAAGTTGGGGTTTAAAACGTCAATTCGTAGCATTGAACAAAATTAGACCACATTCCCCGAATATCCCCATTGGCTGTGCTTCGCGCAGGCAACGTAACAAAAATCTAACAGTAGAGACCATCGATTTCAATTCGTTAATCGGACGATGTTCACGCCGCAGAGGAAGTCGTCTCCGGCGCTGGCTTTCTCGCCCAGGTCCGACAGTCGCAGAACGGTTATCGGAAATGCGTTTGCTGGGGCTTCAAACCCTAAATTTGGGGGCGGGAAAGGGAAGGCAGTGGCGTTTGTCGACGCGCCGCCACTTCATTTGCTTGACCCACAAAATGTTTTCTTTGCTGACTTCAGGTGGTGGCAACACACGGGTTTCTCACAAAAATTACCAA
>JAOQMM010000001.1:585170-604721 GCA_027563515.1 Erythroxylum platyclados
CCCCAAACCGTGGGATTTGGATTGTTGATTCAGGGGCAAATGACCATATGACCTGTGATAAATCGAGGCAGTGGCGTTTGTCGACGCGCCGCCACTGCCCCCGCCGCCGGTTGGGTTGATAAGTGATGGTGGTGCGGTGGCGGAGGCGGAGTCGCAGGCTGAGGATATGGAGGATTGGAAGCGGTTTAGGGAGGCGGGTTTGTTGAACGAGGCGGAAATGGAGAGGAAGGATCGTGAAGCGCTTCTTGAGAAGGCCTCGATGCTTGAAAAGAAGGTTCTTTGATTTTATTAGTGCATTTTGGTTTTTATGGAGTTTATTGAAATGGGTAAACCTTTTCTTCTTGACTGAGTTCGGTATTTATTGCAATTTGTTTATCCTCTTTACTTTCTGTTTTCGTTCTGTAGTGACAAGTTCTTTATTGACGGCCTATAACGTGGCAAATTTGAAAGTTATATGTGTAAATATTGATCTTGAGTGAGTTATTGTGCGGAAACATAATTATATTCTGCTTGCTATTGTTTTATTTTCCTTTTTAAGTTGTAGCGTTCCTTACCTTCGAAACCCTCATTCTACGTTTTAGACTGGTGTGTCGAGCCTTTTGATGGGCTTGGAGAGATTGTACATTGTGACGGCAATAATTACTAAATTGAACACAGGAAAACCGTTGCATGGCATGATTGCACTTGGAGAATTATTCTTTGTAGGAGGGTTATTCAGTACGTGACAAAGTGTGGATGACTAATGTTTGAACTGGATCAATGTTGTGATATCACCGGCAGTTTGTTCCATAAATTGCAGAATTAAATTGAAATGGTATATAAATGTTTGGTGCACCACAGCACCGGGTCTTAATTTCTTGGTCTTTAGTTCTGTGGTGCATACGTTCATTTGGGCTTACGATATATTGAGATTTTCAAAATATCAGAATACCATGTTGAGAAATCGTGTTGGATAGTAATTCATCATTTTCCTCTTTGCAGCTTTTTGATTACCAGTACAACATGGGGCTCCTCCTTATTGAGAAAAAAGAATGGACTTCAAGATATGAAGAGATGAGGCAGGCATTTCTAGAAGCTGAGGAGATAGTAAAACGTGAACAGTCAGCACACATAATTGCATTATCTGAAATCGAGAAGCGAGAGGGAAATTTGAGGGACGCCTTGGTTTGTGAGAAACAATGCGTGGCTGATGTATGAGACATCCTGCTAGTTAGTTTAAGCTCTTTGCTATATATGATCCATTTTATATGATCTAAGTGAACTTTATAAAGTGGCAAGAAGTAATATCTATGGAAAATATTTTCTTTCATGTTTATTTGATAAAAAAAATGTGGAAAATTTTTAACTCACTTGTCAAATATCTGTGGGATTTAGTTATATTCAAATATAACCATTTTGAAAAGTTATCCTTCAAAAGTTATCAAAAAACAACTTCCTTTCTGTTCTACATATAAGTAGCCTTTTGAATAGGTTTATGTAATTAGTTGTTCTTATTAGAATAGGATATTGCAATTGTAATTTCCACTGTAATTTGTTTCCTGTAAGTGCTGATAACTGCTTATTTGGACAAGAGATTTCTTTATAATAAATAACCATAAATGTGAATGCTCTTATATCTCTGAACATATTCTTCACATTATTACAGGGCATATCTCATGCTTATCTTTAATGTTTAGAAGCTGGATACTTTCATGGATTGAGAATGTTATTTTGCTTCCTAAGCAAATATCCAGTGTTACTTGCTTGGTTTTCTTGCTAATAAATTTAAAGTGATTTGGTTGATATTGGTCGTCTTGCATCTCAATACTACAGCTCGAAAGGGCTTTACACAGCTTGCAAGAGGAGCATATGCAAATTAAGCAGGTTTCTGAGAAAAAGCTGGCTGATTCAAAATCTTTGGTCGATAGAATTGAAGAGAAATATTTGGGAGTGGAGGAAAAAGTACATGCTGCTGAGGCCAAGCTTGCTGATGTTAACAGAAAGAACTTGGAAATGGATATGAAGCTGCAGGAGCTAGAAACTCGTGAAATTGTTCTTCAAAGAGAACGACTCTCCTTAAATACTGAGTATGTTCTCTTTCTTTCAGTGATGATGATGATATCTGCATGTGCATAAATGATAAATAATTCATCCAATGGTGTCTGATTGACACTCTTTAGGCGAGAAGCACACAAGGCAGCCCTCTATAAACAAAAAGAAGACCTGAATGAATGGGAGAGGAAACTAGAGAAACAGGAAAATAGGGCGTGTGAACTTTGCAAAACACTCAATCAGAGGGAGGAAAAGATGAATGAAAGTGACAGGTCTCTTAAACTAAGGGAGAGTAACGTTGAGGAAGCCCAAAAGAGGATTGATCTATCTCTTGAAAAGTTGAAGGAGAGGGAAGCTGATGTAGATAATCGGCTATCAGATTTGATCTCTGAAGAGAAGGTTTACTCCTATTTAACTGAGTATTTTGTTTAAGTTGCTTTCCTACATCTTATTTCTTTTTTTCTCCAGAAAGTGGATTCCTTAAGAAGCACCCTTGAGATGAAAGAGAAGGAATTACTTCAAATGGAAGAAAAGTTGGTTGCTAGAGAAAGAGTAAGTTTATAATAGCTAATTTCCAGTTTCTAAATCACACTTCATAAAGAAAACCTAGTTCTTTGACCTATCTAGCATATTGGCTTGTGTGGTGAGCAGGTCTTTACTGCCTTGCCAGTGAACTTTGACATTTCTATGTTGTGACTAGCATACATTTAACTATGATGTATACCAAATAGACACGGAGAAGTACCAATAATCAAATTGAAGTACATAATTATACTCTGTAGTCCTTGCCTGTTCTTAAGAACTTTAATTATGACATTGTAAGCGGTCAAGACTGTAACTGTGAAGCACCTATGCATGACAGTACCGTGATGTGTTCTATTTGTGAAAAGCATACTGGTTATAGTTGACACTAGAAATTATGTCACATCCATATGACTTTCTGTTTGAGTGCATGGTTATTCTTCAATGAATCAAATTTTAGCTAATGTTTCCATGCATGAAGAGATCAGTAGGGGACTGCTGGTTTTGAACCGTAACTGAATTAGTTCTTGCCGAATGAATTTTCTGACAAATTCTGGTATTCTCCATCTACAGATGGATTCTCAAGAGCTCCTTGATGAGCATAGGGCCAGTCTGGAGGCAAAAACTAAGGAATTTGAGTTGGAATTAGAAGAGAAACAGAAGCACCTTGATGAAGAACTGAAAAGCAAGGTAGAAGCAGTGAAGCATCAGGAAGTCGAAATCCTGCACAGGGAAGAAAAATTAGGTAAACTAGAGCAAGCATTTCAGAGGAAGTCAGAGAGAGTGAAGGAGAAGGAGAAGGACATTGATGCTAGGTTGAAAAGCATAAAGGAGAGAGAGAAATCTATGAAATCTGAGCAGAAAAAGATGGATCTTGAAAGGAAACAGTTACTTGCTGATAATGAGAGCTTGCAGATTCTAAAAGATGAATGTGAGAAAATAAGGACTGAAGTTGCTCAGCAAGAGATGCAGATTGGTGAAAAGAATGAAAGTTTGAAAATAACCAATGAAGAGAGGTTAGTCCATGTACGTTTGCAGGCTGAACTGAAACGAGAATTAGAGAAGTGTAGGATTCAGCAGGAGTTCCTCTCAAAAGAAGGTGAAGATTTGAAACTGGAAAGGGATAAATTTGAGAAAGAATGGGAAATGCTAGAAGAGAAAAGAGCTCAAATTAGTAAAGCCCTAGAGGAAATTGTTGAAGAGAGAGAGAACTTAAAGAAGTTGCAGCTTGCTGAAGAAAAAAGGCTGAAAAGAGAGGAACGTGCAAAGCAGGACTATGTTCAACAAGAGTTGGAGGCTATCAGAATGGAGAAAGAGTCGCTTGAAGCCAGAATGAAAAATGAGAAATTAATGTTATCAGAAAGAGCTAAGATTGAGCATGATCGCACGTTAGAAGAATTTGAATCACAGAAAAACAAATTTTCCACTGTTATGATTAATAGACGGGAAGAAATGGAGAGATGTTTAAAAGAAAGGGAGAATGCATTTGAGGAGCTGAAGGAAAGAGAATTTGTAAACATTAATCAGTTAAAAGAAGTTGTTCAGAGGGAACTGGAGGAAATGCAATCTGCAAAACGTGCTCTAGAAAAAGAAAAACAAGAGGTTGCCAAGGACAAAAATAGGCTTGAAGAAAATCGAAGAGGAATGCAGAAAGATATTAATGACCTTGAGATGCTCAGCAAGAAGCTTTGTGTCCAGCGAGAACATGCTTTGAGGGAAAGGAATCATTTTCTTGCTTTAGTGGACAAACATAAAAGTTGCGACAATTGCAGGGACATAACCAGGGAGTTTGTCCTTTCTGATCTTCTTCCACCTAATATTGGAAACAGTAAGATCCTTCTTGCAAACCAACCTGACAAATCTCTGAAGAATAATAAAAGTGGCCCAGCTATTACTGTAAAAATGTCTGCAGGTGAACTTGACCATTCAAATTCTCAAGGGCGAATGTCTTGGCTCCAGAAATGCACCTCAAAAATATTTAGCATATCACCAACCAAAAAAATTGAGCAGGTTCCCGTTCCAACTTTCGATAGAGAGTTGCATTCATCTCAACCACGTGTCAATGCTGAGGAAAAATCTGAACACGTGAGTTTGCTTGTTACCAAAGAGACTTCATGCACCAATGCTACTGGAGATAAACCACGTCTATCCTTAGTTACTGCTGGTGATTCCCATGAAACTCAACTGCTTCAATCAGAAAGCATCAGAAAAGATGAAAATAGTTCATATTCTATGTCTGTTGATGATCGTAGCTATATAGATAGTAAGGTACAAACAACTCCAGATGATTCAGAGCCATCTGAACGAAAGAGTAATATTAATAAGCCTGGTAGGAGACAAAAGGCTGGTCCACATCGAACAAAGTCAGTTAAAGCAGTAGTTGAGGACGCAAAAAAGTTTCTTGGAAATGAATCTCAAGGGCCAGACCATAGGGCAAGTGTGCAGGCTATTGAGAAAGCAGCTAGCAACACTGCAAAGAAAAGACAACGTGCACAGGCTGGGATTGAACAGGATAATGGTGACAGTGAAGGGCGTTCTGATAGCGTAGCAACTGGTGGGAGGAGGCAGAAGCAACAAAAGGTGGCTTCTGTTGCGCATACACCAGGACAGAGCAGATACAATCTTAGGCGAGCCAAGATGTAAGTTTGGATTTCCATTTTCATTGTTATGAGGAGTCATTTTGGGCAGCCACTAGTAATTTGCATGTGACATGGTGCATGAAGTTCTGAAGTTGAGAATAATGAAGTGCCTCAAAAGTTTTTTATGCCTCAAAGTTTTTATGTTTGCTGTTCCGTTGATATTTATTTGGCAGTTCCATGATAATACACTAAAGCAGTCTCTTTGGGTTGAGTGGTCTAATTGTCGAACCCATTTCCATTTTTTCTAGATGCATGTTTAATCATGATTTCATCAACTGTTTATGCGCAGTTTTCCATTTTGTTTTTGGATTGATTGGGAAGGGGATATTCTTCAAAACGTGACGTGCTAGGACACTGTTTTCTAGATTTTTTCATGGTGGGATGGGTTTACTTGTATATTTGATTACATTGATCCTATGTATAAATTGTGCTGGATACAGATGAGTTTATCGCAGGAATATAGCATCTGTGATGGTTTTGAAATTCTGTTTCTTTCAGAGCGGGTTCATCATCTATGGCCCAAGCATCATCAGACTTGATGAAGAAAGCGGAGAAAAAAACTGATGCCACCTCTGACATGGATCCTGGGCCAAACCCTGAAGCAACTTCTGCACTGTCTTTTGGATTTGCTGATGAGCCTGTCAAATCTACAGATTTGGTCCAGGTCACAATACAAAAGACACAGGAGTTCTCGCAGGAGAGGGTTGAGGTAGCATCATAGTCTTTTTCAACAAGTTCCACTATTGTTTTCATTCTGTTTTCTGTATCTGTAGCAAGTTCTATTATTGTTGTTGTACAGCTCAAAACAACAGATGTCGATGATCCAATCGATGCTACAAAATCAGTTGAGATTACAGTGTTGAGTGAGGAGGTGAATGATACACCAGAAGATGGGGTTGAAGATGAGAATGGCAGCACAATGCATGAGGATGATGAAGATGAATATGATGATGATGATGAGCCAGAGCATCCTGGTGAAGTTTCAATAGGAAAGAAAATATGGAACTTCTTTACCACATAACTTCCTACCTTTTTAAGCTCTATGTTATTGTGTTCTTAGAGTCTCTCTCTCGGGGTGATTCCTAGATAATGTTCTAGTTTAGGTTCCCCTTCTGTTCTTGGTTCTTACAGAACTTGTAAAGTAAGGACTGGAAGTATATGGCATGCATGTGATTGTAGCAATATTTTGATCCATTGCCCTGAACTGGCTTGTATAGGAGTATTCTTTTCTCTTTATAAACACCACCAACCCACTTCCCAAGTATTATGAATTGTGGGGTGAAGAAGAAAAACCCTTCTTTGTAGTGACAATAAACTAGCCTGTAGGGATTTATTGAATTAGTTTGTTCCTGATTTGAGTTGTTCTTTGTCCTTTAAATTGATTTGAAACTGATACTGGAAATATTTTTTTCAATAGGCAAGAAATTACACGTGTTAAGATGTTTTTAGGCTAAACCACCAAAAGGGTTGCCTTCTACAATTGGAAAAGTTGTCTTCTCCATTTCCTGTTTCATTACTTTGAGGATAGGACTTCTGCAACTGCAAGTTCGGTAAATATCAAAATGATTTCTATATGAATAAATATTGACATCGCATATGTTCAAGCATTCTTTATATATTCATATTAAACTCTATTTTACTCTTTAAAGGGTCTTCTTTTTTTAATTCTTGTAATCTAATGTGAGCTTGAAAAATACAAGTGGAGGGTGAAAATGAGGAGGACCACATGTAAATTAATATGCAGTAGAAAGTGAACAGCTAGAGACTATGGAAGCCACTTTTGTAGTTTCATAATGAATGAATCCTAATCTATCCATAAACAGGGTAGACTTCTACTCATCTAGTGAATATAAAGAGATGGATTAGTGTAAATGTAAAGGCTGAGACACTACAACTACTACTACTATTACAGTGATTTAGCTCCTAGCAGCTAAATCTCTCCAAGGACAAGCAATGCAAGGCACATCACAAAAGGCAAATGTAGAAAAGGACATGACAAACAGTGATAGGCCTGCAAGAAATTTAAGTATAGTTGTGGGCTATGCCTATGCTCTGTATTAGTCTCTTTAACCCTCAATCCCCACAGAGCAAAGTGGTCCATATCCCCACTACTAAAAGTCAATTACTGAATGCTTGGCCGTTCTGTTCTGTCTGTTCTGTTTCTGTTCTGAGCCTCTCTGTTCTTCTAACTCCATTGTTCATATGGGTTTTTCTTGGAAACCTCGTTCATCTTTTGGACTTTGTTGGGTTGCGCCATGGACCAGCTTCTGACAAATCCTAATTCCTAACATTTATTTTGATGCCCTTCAGCTCCAAAATCACATGTCACATAGATTAGCCTTGCAAGCCATTCCATATCATAGCAAGTCATAAAAAAAAAAGGAATAATCATTGGCCCAACTAGACACTCATTGTTATCGTTATGTTCTTTAGTATCTCCTACCATTACTTCTGGTGCTACCATTAATCTCAAGGTTCATTCTAATAGTGACAAATATATTTATCTTCAGGATTCAAGTTGAAAAGAGAAAATCTTTCTTGGTCCCTTAGAGGGATGACACCAGATGTGTTCTTTCTATAAGCAGCAGCTAGATACAGTAAGTAAAATAGCTAGTCTGCAGCTCAAACGTGAGAATATGATAATGGAAAAAACTTTGTCTTTCTAGTCAGCAATTGCAAAAGCAGGGGTTATGGATTACATTTTAAGGACAAACATTAATTTCCAAGCCAAACCAAGCTGATTTAAGGTCCATTTGCACAGTCTGAGTATCCCAACTTTTTTATAACCTCAATGCTACTTTGTCCTTTACTGTGACTCTCTGGGAATCTGTTAAGAACCCAGATACACAGCAGCCCAAAAAGAAAGAACAGAAGAGCAAGAGATAAAACCCAAGTTTGTCTTGCATGCACTCCGTTCTTTTGCATGGCAAATGGTCCCCTCCTGAGCAAAAAATGGAAAGAGAAATATAATAACCCAAAGCTAACTAATCCCATGTCTTTGTCTAACCTGTTAAATCCATAAAATCTTCCAACTACTTTTTTAAGTTCTTAACCATCTGTGGTAAACAATTCAATGGATGTAACTATCATAATAACCCACAGGTTGTTTGTTAAAAGGTATGACCTTTTTCCAAGCCTTAAGAAGAATTATCCCCATGGGTGCAAACCAAAAACTGTGTAAAGGCTGTATCTTTGGATTTCGCTTTCAAGTAAACACTACTCAATGCCCTTCAGTTACTACCGTGCAGAGATCCTATATTATTGTCATTAGTGTTATTACTTTCACAGCCTTGAGAACTGTGCTTATATCTTGTATTCTTTGCCCTTTCCTTGTTTCCTTAGCTGTTTTCTATAAACATAAGTAAGCGAGTGTTCATGTTTTTGCTTTCTAGGCTTAGCTCTGTTTTCACTTCCACTTTCCTTCTTCTTACTTACCATTCTATGCTTTATTTCTCCTCCCAAAGTTGGTGATATCTGGTTCTTCTCAAAGGGAGAGGGGTCCCATCCTATGATATGTTACTAAAGATCTTTGCACAAGTTTTGGTGGTGTTTTGAGTCCTTTGTTGCTTCCAATTTTGGTTTAGTTCTGTATAAAGAAACCTTCATTTTCTAACAAGTTTAAAGCTCCCATCTTTTTTCTTACGACACAGATGTCCATCATGGCTCAATCCAAGCATGTCTACTCTAGTTTTTTCAGTTCAGTTTTCAGCAGATAAGCTTAGAAATATCCCCATAAATCTTCAAGAACTCTGCTTAAGCTACACCTCAGTGGCCATGAAGGGTTTTGTCTCAATCAGTCAAGTTGTTTTGGTGCTGTGCCTGTTGTGGTTAAGTGCTTGGTGCTCTGATGAAGCAGATAACGAAGTAGCTCCAATGGAGAAAGCAGAGCAACAAGCACTTTACTCTGCAATACAGGGCTTTGTGGGTAACTGGTGGAATGGCTCAGACCTTTATCCAGATCCTTGTGGCTGGACTCCTATTCAGGTACCTTTTAAGTTTCTTACTTCATCTGTTTTCACTGTTACATTGCAATACTGAACCAAGATTATCATATGTTGTCCTTTAGACACTGTTCTCTATTATATTTCCTTTCTTGAAAGACAACAATGGAGTGTTAAGCTTAAAAGTTTTTGTTTCAAGAACTTTTTGGACTTTCTTTCTGCATCTGGTTCTCACTTCATATCAGAAGTTGGAGAGCTTTCTTGCAATATTTTCTAGTCCAACTTCACTAACTGTTAGACCCTTAACTATAATCCCATTCCCATAATCCCATCTGATAATCTAAATGTCTTAAGAGGATGGTATTGTTGTACCCGAGAAAATTTGATATGAATAATGAATAGTCATTAGTTAAGATATTGCAGAAAAGTAACTGTACAAAATTGGAACTTGTCTATCTTATGTTCAGAAGTCTCACAAGTTGTGATATTGAAGCTTTAATTTCTTTCTGCAGGGAGTGTCCTGTGATCTCTTTGATGGTCTATGGTATGTCACCGCATTAAGCATTGGACCTGTTCATGAAAACTCTCTTGGTTGTGCTCAAAATGTGAAGTTTAGGCCACAGTTGTTTCAACTCAAGCACCTGAAGGCTCTATCCTTCTTCAGTTGCTTTATGTCACCTAAAAAACATCCAATGACCATTCCTAAGACAAGCTGGGAAAACCTTGCAGAAAACTTGGAAACTCTCGAGTTTCGAGCAAACCCCGGCCTTGTTGGAGAATTGCCCTCCAGCTTAGGTAGCCTAATCAAGCTTCAATCTTTAGTGATACTTGAAAATGGATTAACAGGTGAGCTGCCAAGAAGTTTTGGTAACTTAGTCCGCTTGAAGAGGTTAGTTCTTACTGGAAACTTGTTCAGGGGCAGCATTCCAGACACTTATGGTGGGTTAACTGAACTGTTAATCCTGGATTTGAGTAGGAATTCATTGTCGGGGTCTTTTCCTCTTACTTTTGGAGGTCTAACCTCACTCTTGAAACTTGACTTGAGCAACAATCAGCTAGAGGGAAACCTGCCAATGGTGATTAGTTATCTCAGGAATCTGACACTTTTGGACCTAAGAAACAACAAATTTTCTGGTGGATTAACAGAATCCCTTCAGGACTTGCAGTCCTTGGAAGAGATGGCCTTGTCGAAAAATCCAATAGGTGGAAGCATAATGAGCATAAAGTGGCAGAACTTACAGAATTTGGTCATTTTGGATCTCTCTAATATTGGCTTAGTTGGTGAGATTCCTGAGTCTATTGCAGAGTTGAACAGTCTGAGATTTTTGGGTCTCAGTGACAACTATCTCTCAGGCAATCTCCCAACCAAGCTAGCAAATTTACCTAGTCTTAATGCTCTATACCTTAGCGGAAACAATCTGACAGGAGAACTTAAATTCTCTGAACTTTTTTATGGGAAACTAGGCAGGCGATTTGAGGCTTGGAATAATCCAAATCTGTGTTACCCTCTTGAGATAATGTCAGCTAACCATGCTCCATCTGGGGTCAAGCCATGTCAAAAGCAGGAGAAGGTCACATTGCTTGAACTCAACTCAAACTCCAAGTTGGTTGGTGCCAGTTCCAATCCGAATTCCGAATTCGCGGGCTCTGTTGGATTCTCAACCCACGGAATCAAAGCATTTCGATTAGTTTTTCTGCAACAGTTCTTAACAATGGTTCTGCTATTATATTAGCATATGCCAACCCTGGAAGTTTAAGAAGGTTAGAAGCAACGGAAATATACTTGCCAACATTCTCTCCCTAATAACTTAACCTTGGATCTAACATGTATTGTTCTGCAACAGAAACCAGTTTGCTGATGTAGTAGATAGACTATATGTTAATGTTGGTAGTTCTCCAAGTAGTTTGGAACTACGTATAATACAAGAAAGTTTGAATCTTGAGGGATGAATCTTTTACTTCTTGTTCAAGTTCTTGTTTTTAACTCTTTGTTACACATAAAAGTTTAAGTAATGTCCTGACAAGATTTAGCCAGTTACTGCCTAGTTCATATATAGTGAAGGCCATAGCAAGTAAATCATAAATACTGGAGAATTTTCACTAGTTGGGTAGTCATGAGCTTGATGGCTTGAAATGGAGATGTTGGATTGTTTTTGGTATTACAGAAGAGCTATAAAGGCATGGCAGTTGAGGCAATAAAAGCTTTGATAGTGAAATGCAACGAGGAGGTGTAGTGTGAACAGACAAGTGCTCTTTATCCATTGAAGGAACCTCACGTCAGGTATAAAGCTGACTGATAAGCAAAAAACAAATTCTTGAGAACTATTTGGCAGCTGTTCTGATCCGGTTTTCTTTCTTTCTTTTTTCGTTTTTTTTTTCCTATTTTCGTCCCCTTTAATCATAATTTAGGGTTGACATTTTTGTTCGGATCTAACCCGTCCCAAAGTCAATGGATTTAGGTTGACTTGACCGGGGCTTTGGGTTAGGGATGGTCTTTTTAGAAAAAAAATCTTGGAGTTCGATCTAAGTTTAGGCTTAAGCCTTTTGGTTAGGGTCTGTGCAAAGCTTGAATGGTCATAAATAAAATAATGTTATTTTGTCATTTTTAAATTAAATAAATTTAAATTTAAATATTTAATATTTAATATTTGAAATAAAAAAAGAAAAATTTGGTTTCGGCTAGATCTTAATCTAGCTCAAGATAGGCCATGAGTCTTAGGCCTTGGCCAAGTTCTACATGATTGGGCTCATTGTCACTCTACTATAATTTCATTGTGATACAAATTTAGTTTAATCGAAAGTTAACAAGCTAAACTCAAATTGATCGAACTTTGGTTAGGTTTAAATTTGGAGAGTCGAGTCAAAGCTTTTATCGAATAGCTTGATTGGGCAAAACGTTATCCCTAAAACATCATTTTAGCACCAAAATGACGCCATTTTAGCACCAAAATGTTTTGGTTTGTGAATTGTGAGTTTAAAAACCTAAAGACCAAAACATCATTTTGTCAATAACACTAAAATAACATGGTTCTGGCTCAGGTAAACTCAGTTTAACTTGACATAAAATTAACGAGTCTAGTGCGAATTAAATAAATTTTGTGTCAGACTCGAGCCTAAGAGCAGGTCTAAAACTTAACTCTTTATTCGCTTTTGGGTCTAAAACTGTGGCAATTTGAGTAAATGCAACCGGGCTTTGGGCCGGTAAGCTCGGTTTTTAGTGGATGGTTAACAAGTCCAAGCAATGATAACTCAGCTGATTGTAATGGGCTCAAACCCATTGAATTTTTCTCTTGAGACAGCTCTTGTGATAAGTAACAAATCGTAATTGGACATTTGTGTTTCATGAAACTCGTATGTATCGTGTAACATGACGCTTTTATCTTCTAACATCACTGTCTAAGTCTACTAACCCCCACAAACACTTGGAATATGCAGTTGTTTTTGAACTAGTCCTATACCTTAATTTTTTGATAATGACTCGGTAGAATATCTAGATTATAAATTTTGACTCAACAAGTTTAATTGAATTAGTTTTTTCTTTTTATTTTGTATTTTTTAATATTTTAAAAACTGGAGTGGTTGTTAAACCTATAAAATAAGAGGTTTACAATTTAAAAGATTCAATCAATATTAGGCTATCATAAAATCGGTTAAAAATTGAACAAAATTAAAAAATTTTAAATATGATTAAAGGAGATTGTCTTTACTTATTGAATAATTTAAAGTTTAATTGAAAAGGTCGATTGTTAAATAAAAATTAGTTGGTTTATTTTAATTTATAAAAATTGATTAGTTTACGAATATTAATCAATTAATTAATAAACTTATTAATTTTTAACAAGCATGATTAGAGTAAATCGAACTGTAAAGTTAAAAACTAAACCGAAAAATTAACTGATTTAAAAATTTTATAATTAAACTGAATCAATCGGTTTGATTTTTTAATTATTTATATTTTTAGTTGACTTGTCATATTTTTTCCACAGTGTGAACTCTTTTAGGGTAAGTAACAAGCATTCACTTCTTCATGCCAAGTGGAAGTTGATAATTGGAGCAATAAGGTCGTAGCTTGGATTCTTTCTTCTTTGGGTAGACATGGATGAGTCAACGCAAGGAATGGAAAAGTCAACAAGGTCCATGTTTATATTCCTGGTCTAATGCCGGTTTGTTTGCATGAGATTTGGTTGATAGCTATTGACCTTGAAAACTTAGATGACAAGTTTTGACCTTGTAAAGGAACATAACATGAATTTTTGCTTCTTAGTCTTTGGTTTAGATGGCAATTGACCCCGATTTGCTTAAAAGTCAAGGGTTAAATCCGGATTGATTTAAGTTTTTGATCAAATTTGAATTTTGAAAGATTGACTCGATCAACATAATTTAGATAAATTACGTCGTTTTTTAATAATTTATCAAAATAATAAATTGAAAATTTTTGAAGTGTCTAAACCCGATTGGATAAGACTCGAAATATTTGGCTCGAGCTCAACTAAGTTAGACTAATAATTTGATCGTGTCATCTATAATTAATCCTAATTAAATATTTTTTAGAGCTTATGAGAATTTTTGTTTTCCTTATTTGCAAAGAAAAGTGGAAGCAGGCTAAACCCTAAGTCAAGATGAAGGTTGAAGTTCAGCCATAGAAATTTCCATGTTGGAAATTCTAGAGGTGGACCAATGGACTTCCACGATTTTTATTTTACAACCTAAATAATTTTAAAAATTAACCAAGATCTAGTAATGCTTTATACTAATAAAATTATTGGTATTTTTAAATTTTAAAGTTAAAAATTTATATTATAAATGAAATGCAAACATTTTAAAGTTACTAAAACTTTTTAATTTTAATTTTATGTTTTAAAAGTTATCGGTTATCTTTATAGTATTGTATAAATATTATGTAATTTACTTTATCATATTTATTAGTTCGAACATTATATTAAGTTTATAAATTTAATATTATGTCATTTTAAATATAAATAAATAAACAAATGATTAATTATAAATTAAAAAACCTCAAACTTTACTTAATTTTATAATACTAACTCAAATTTTAAAAATTAACGTATATTCCAATTTTTAAATTTTAGCAAAAATAATTAAATGTTAACTTTTTTATTAATGTAGATGACGTGACAAATCACAACATATTAATGCCATGTATTTTAAATTAATTATGAAGTAATATATAAAGGAGTGTATATTTATTTTTGCTAAAAATTAAAGGTTATCATATTTCAGCATTGCTCTTTTAATCTCATAATAGTGTTATAAAATTGAGTAAAATTTATTATCTTTTTTTACAATTAACCCATAAGAAAAAAATTATGTAATAACTTAAAAATAATATAAAAAAGTGAATAATAAATTTTAAAATACGTATTAAAATTAAAAAAAATCAAATCATAATAAGAGATTTCTTGTTTCTCTAGATTGTCTAATGTGTAACATGCATTTGCGTGCTTTTTAACATTTCTTAGCCATACCCTACACATTATGTTCTTGGAACACTAACGTTGACCTCAACATCTTCACTTGACTTAGACAAAAGATATTACATGCCATCGACCTTCAACGTTCAATTCTGAAATTGTTTGAACTCGATGCTTCCTCGAATATTGTTCATTAATTGATCTTCAATCCAGAAATTTGACGAGTTAGGTGAAGTTCAAAACAATGCTTTGGTATACAAGACTCAAGTCAAAATATCTTACATGTTTGTTTACTTTTTAGGTTTCTTAAATTTAATAAAAATTATTCGTTTGAGTTTCTAATTTTTATTTTTAATTTTGATTTCTTCCTATTTTTATAATTTATGAAATTATATGAAATTGTTGTTATTAATATACTTTAATTAATTTAATTTTATAACTATTTATTTTAAAAAATAAAAATTTTAAATTTGATAATTAATTTATAAGTATAATTTATATTTAAAATATCTTAAATTACATAATAAATTTAGTTTTAATAATTTAAAATATATAATAAAATATTAATTTATAATCAAACATTTACTTATTAAATTATTAGTAAATATTATATAAGAGATTGAAACTAAATTGTTTAATCAACTTATTTATAAAATTAATTTATCTTTAAATTTTATCTAATAATAATATAATTTTATTAATATTAACATTAACAATAAAATAAAATAAATTCTTGTTTTAATATAAAAATTAAAAATAACAACAAAAAACAGAAATCAAACCAAAAGATCTCCACACATTAAATACCAACTAAAACATGAATTTGAAATGGATGCTAGGGCTCGTCCAAAAGAACTTGGACACGTTTCAAATTTATCACACATTACAAAGTCGCGGTAAGATAGCTCCCACATGACATGACTAAGGTATGTGACACTCTGTAGAGCTGGAGGCCATCGTGTGTTTCACACTCAGAAGCAGCACTCACATCAGGAAACCTGTAAATTGACACCTTCATTAGAGCTTGGAGGGAGGGGGTCTCCTGAATCAATGTTCAACCAACTTTGGTCCACAAGTCTCGCAGTTGGTTTTTGTTAATGTCCTCTTAAGAGTTAAGACAATCCTCTCTTCTTCTTCTTTTTTTAATAATAGAAGGAGGCAAGAATGCCTAGTTTCTCGGCGCTAAGCTGTGAGCGGTTGTCACTATGCAGCAAGTCGCCGAGCCCCAGCGATGGCCTATGCAGAGCGTAGAAACCGTGTAGAAAATTTTGAACTCTTTTCGTGAAGAAGTCTGCACACCTGTTAGCTTTTTTGGGAACAAACCGGTAATAAATGCTCTAGTCCCGGTGACTATATTCCTAAATGGTAGTTAGGATATGTTCATTGTGGGGGCTTGGCAACCCTTGTATAATTTGTGTGATAACCACCTCATAATCTGATTCAACCCATATTTTCCGAAAACTCTGTTCCTAAGCAAACCACAAACTATGAAGGATACCCAATAGCTCAGTAGCTAAAATAGGAGCTCTACCAACATTGCTGACAAAGCTATAAACCACACAGTGGCATCTTATGTCCAAATCCTCACTGCCTAATTCTTACTCTTGAATTAAAGATCAGTTCAATCACATTGACGTTTGAGAAAATCCTGAAGTTGGATTCTCACCCAACTTCACAATTGCTTGTCATTTGTAGAGTACGTAAGTGTTTGTTTCTTCAAGGTTATGACACGGTTGCTTGAAGTTCTTACTCTCTTGTTGCCGTAACGATCTAACTAGCTAATCAGGATGGAATTGTCAACTTAAGTTACAGAAACAAAATACATCAAAGTGTAATTTACATTTTAATGTTTTACTAAAACTTTAAGTATAATTTAAAAAAATTAAGATTAAGTGAAACTAATTCAGTTTCCATATTACATAGATTATATTACAATCAAACTGGAAATTAAACGGTTAGGATAAAAAGTTTAAGGTTTAAAGGTTCAATTGATATTAGGCTATCATAAAATCGATATACATTAAATATCGAATAAAATTAAGGAATATAAAATAAGATTGAAAGAATTCTCCTTACGAAAAAGTTGAAGTTTAATTAAAAAAGACTGTTAAATAAAAATTAATTTATTTTTTTATTTATAAAAATTGGTTAGTTTACAAAAAATGGACAATTAATTAACAAATCAGCCGATTTTTATTAACAACGACTATTAAAACTAAAAAATTGACTAGTTTAAGATGTTTACGACTAAACCAGCCGAACCGATTTAGATTTTATAATTATTAATATTAACAGTTTAGATATTAGAGATTAATTAAAATTTAATTTCATTAGAATTTAATATGTTATTAATGCCATTTAAAAAAATGTAAAACGATATAATAAAATATGGAGTTAGTACTGAGATTTTATACCAAATACAGGTATCTGTCATGATATGAGTGGACCCATAAAACTGGTTTCTTGTGAGTCTTTGACACGCAAAACATGTAACTCTGAAAAATATAAAACTAAACATATGGGATTAGGTTCTTAATCCATAATTAAGCACTTAAAATCGTTTGACTTAATTTAAAACTGAACAGACCCTTTTTGCAGAATCCAAATGGCAGTAAATTCCTGACAAATGTAATTACCATGACGTAATTTGCTGGCCTTACTTAATCTTAGGTTATATTTTTCTTACTACCCTAAGAACATGGTTAATAAAAATTATATATATACATGTAAAGTCATGACATGGATCATCATAGAGATGCCAAATGGAAGTGAATCCCAGATATAGTTTTTGAAATATTTTCATTATTTTAAATTATATATAAACACTTTATACTAAAAATACTTTAAATAACTATAAATTTACTTCAATACTCTTATATTATGCTATAAACTATTGAATACACGAGAGGTTATTTACTTCAACGATTAAAAAATTCAATTAATTCGGTCGGTTTAATTTTAAAAACTTGAATCGTACAATTTTTTGGTTCGTTTTTTAACTTTCTAGTTTGCTTTAATTTAATAATTATTGTTGTTAAAAACCAATCAATTTATTAATTAATCGGTTAATTTTTGTAAATTAATAAATTCTTATAAACTAAAATAAATCAATTAATTTTTATTTAATAATTTCCTTTTTAATTAAACTTCAAATTCTTCAACAGATAAAGAGAATCATTTCAATCATACATCAAATTCTTTAATTTTATTTAATTTTTAGCTGAATTTATGACGATCTAATATCAATTGAACCTTTTAAGCTTTAAATTTCTTATCTTACCAGTTTAACTTCTAGTTCGATTTTTAAAACATTGATATAATCATTTTAATGTTAATTTTAACAATGAATTATATTAAAATAACTAAATAAACTGGGTAAATTTTTCATTCTTAACAAAGAAGAGAATAAGCTTGAATGTTGGAGTTTCAATTTGGAGAAAAAGGGTTTTCCATTTTTAAACTTCATTTGTCTAAGATCTTATGGAAAAGGAGATAGTCACATTTTCCATATATTTGGAAAAGGCCTTTGTCAATGGGAGTTGGCAAGAACAGAGAATAGAGAATTTTGTTTTTATTTTATCAGTATCTCTATCAATCCCATCAAAATCTGCCTACATATTCTTTGCAAATATATTGCTTGCAAAACTAGATAAACTTCACTTTAATTTTGACATTATTAGACCCACTAGAACCCAAAAAAAAAAAAGAAAAAAATCTCATCTTTATCCTCAAATAATTACCTAAGAAAGACCATATTCTAATTATCAAACATTTAAATTGTAATAATAAATGTGGTAATTCATCTCAATTTTGAAATAGATGATTATATATATATAGTTGTATCGATTCTGTCACTTAATTTTGATTCGTTAATCTATTAAATAACTTACCGAGAAGACATGATTTACCGACTATTGCATATGTGTAACTTAGTCATGCATCTAACTAACAATTGGATTGACATTAAAGATGATGTTTCATCCTTCTAACAAAGTCTAGTTTACAAAATAAAGAGAATCAAGAGTCCATTTGCTAGTTGTCAATTGTATAAAAAGTCTTAGCCGGCACCAAAGTATAGTTTCTGCAATATTTATATAGAACCGTTGACAAACCATAGAAAAGAATGAAAGAGCTCCTGATACGCTTGCGTGTGCTTCACTTCTGTCCCACCGCTCTTTCCTCTTCTTCACACCCTAATTTTCCATACCCATTTTGAGTTTCTCCATGCACACATATATATATAAGAAGATATAACACCATCTCTCTGTAAAAAAATCGTAAAAGCTTGTGTTTTCTCTCTGAAACCCTACTTTAGCTTGCCTTTTCGCAAACGCAACAACCATCTTCTTCAATGGCTTCCTTTTCTTCTTGTTCTCGGTCTAAACACCTTTCATCATTCAACATCATTTATCTTCTTCTCTGGACCCTTCTTCTTCTTGGCACTTGTGCTACTGCTGCTAGACCTGGTGTGTCACTAATGGGGGAGGGTCGAACTTTGCAGGAAGCAGAGGTTGAGAGGAGATTGTATGAAACTAGCTTCTTCTACAGAGGTCAGATGTTCAACTTCTTTCCAAAGGGTTCTCCTATACCACCCTCTGGTCCTTCGAAGAAGCACAACTCTGTGGAGAACTGATCAATCAGAGTAATTCACCAAGTTCTAGTGCTCTCATCATATATACTTCTTTATACTGTTCTGAAAGTTTTGGTTTCTTAGATTCTCTTGATTAGAGGATTATATAGGTATTTTTGAGTGAGAAAGTGTTGAGACTTATGAGATCAGATCATAAGAAGATGATTCATTTTTCTGTGTTCATTGATTCTTATTCTCAATTTCACTGTATAGTTTGTTATGTAGAAGATGATTTACATGTTCAAACACTTCTATAAGTATATATTTACATACAATCATTCCAAAATGATTGGAACTGTGCAACTTTTTCTGGTTTGTTACTGCTGTAATGATCATGAACTACGGTGGTGATTGAG
>JAOQMM010000001.1:621168-635115 GCA_027563515.1 Erythroxylum platyclados
CATTTCTTGGCTCTTCCACATACAATTTTGACTGGTCAGCAGTGCAACCAACACTGACTTCTCTTTCAGCAAAAACACCACCACCGCCACCCTCGGCTCTGGTTTCCGGCCAACACTCTCCATCCCTCTCTCTCTCTCTCTCTCCCCCTCTCCAATTTCAGCACCAACTGCTCGTCGAAGATGGAGAGCCGGTGTATGAAGCCATTTTATATAGGGAGCAGCAACGACGTCTTTGTCTATACATCAATTAACTTTCCCGCCATAACTGCTGGATACCAATGGACTATGGCCAGGTGTAAGGAAAGCAGGTTACGTGGCTCTATTGGATTTGCTAGTAATGAGTTCTGTTAAGCACTTGGGCTGCAAGTAAAAGACCGTGGACCAAATTAGTCAAGTCAAAGTCCAAAGTTAATTATTTACTCTGCTTTTGTCGTCCTACTTGGACTATACATACAAATAGAATTTAATCCTAAGAAATAAAAAAAAAAACTCATCAATAACAGCCCCGGCGACACTCCCTAAGTTAGAAGAGTTTCAGTAGTCACGGGGTTGTGGTTGAGTGGTCAGGGGCTCATTCATTCTTAACCAAAGTTTTGAGTTCGAGTTTTAGGTTTCAAGTTCGAGTCTTGAGAATGGAGTCGCTTTAAATAACTCGTAGGTAGAGCTTGTTGCCTATAAAGATCCCACCTTGCTCGAACCGGATTAGTCGGGATCCGTGAGTGATCCAAAAAAAAAAAGAGTTTCAGTAGTACATAACTTTACTTTTATTTAATAAAAAAGTTATTTCTGATAGACAATTTATACATACTTATATAAATTCTCTATTATTATGATTAAACCTTTGATAAAAAATTAAACAATAACAATATCTAGTATAAATTCTATTGGACCGTGAGGTTAAAAAAATTAAAGATATTATAAATTTTTTTTAACAATCAAACTCTTTTTTCTGTTGAATAATAGTTAAAGTAAGTTTGGATTATAATTTTTCATGATCTTAATTGAAGTAATGATCCGTGTGTAACTTTAGAGCTTGTTGGGTTTATAAGTCCAAGTTCATATGCATGTTATGGGCTTCGTGGTGTTAGTATGTAATGAGTGTCAAAATCTCATGGCAAAGAAAAAAAAGAAATATTTACTTTTATATGGTATTTGTTTCTCTTTTCAATTCTTAAAGGTTGAAACAAAATTTGTACAAAATTGATTCAATTCACTTGTTATAATTGATTGAGACTGAACTTGAAGAAATTAAGTTTTAAGAATTAGTAAATGAATTGACTTTTAATTTAAAAATTAAATTCACAAAATTTAAGAATTAAATTTAAATTATAAACATAAAAATAATTAAATATGAAATGTTTATAAATAATTTATAAATACTTTAATGTATAATCTTTTTCAATATTTATTTAAAATTAATTAATATTTATATATTGTTATAATGCTTAAATCTTATTATTGTTATACATTTAATAATTATTTATCTATTTTTATGAATTATGATTCATATTTTGCATATATTATTCTAAAATATTATATTCTTATTTCAAAATATTTTTATTTTTTTATTTTATTAAAAAAATAATTTATAATAATAACAAATAAAAATCATAGTCAAATATGTAAACATAAATAAATAATATCTATGTATATATATAATAAAATCAAAATAAACATAAAGATAAAGATAAAAGTAATTAAACAAATCAATAGATAAAAACAAATAAGTAAATTAGACAAACAAGTAATTGAAAAAAATGAAATAAATAAATAAAATAACTAAATCAACCAAAAATATTTAAAAAGCCTATAAAAGAGAAGGACCTTTTTGTGCAAAGTCCTTTGCTTGTATTCTAGCTAGGACGTCACTATGTCTCCTTTTAACATATTAGAACTACTTAAGTCTTATTTTTTTAATTTACTATCAATGTTAATCACCCCTAACTTGTCTCTTACTACTACATTTCAAATTTTATCTCTTCTTGTAAAGTTATATATCTAACGAAACATCCTTTCTCTCTGCCACCATTAATTTATGATTATGCACTTATTTTATTGGTTAACCCTCTGAACTATAAAAGTATGGTCAGCCTAATTGTTAAACAGTATAATTTATCTTCTAACTTAAGTAATATTCTCTTATTACATAAAACTTCAGAAACGCCCCTCCCTTTAAGTCACTTTGATTTAATAAGGTAAACTATGTTAGCATCTTACTTTGATTTAATAAGGTAAACTATGTTAGCATCTTTCTCATCACTGCTTTAGATTATTGACCAAATGTACTTAAAAACAACCTTTATATGGTATAACTATTGTATTAATCTTGATCTTTACACTGGATTCAACTCTACAACTTGAAAAATTACACTATAAATACTCAGTCTTGCTTAATTTAAAGTCCTTTGATTTTAATGTATCTCTTCAAAGTTTTAGCTTACATTAATACCTTCTTTTGTTTTATACTTTCATTCATCAAAATAATATCATTAACAAACAAAACACACCAAAGCACATCTTCGTAGATATTCTTGATAAATTCATCCACAACTACTTGGAAAATGAACTTAAAGTAAAAAAAAAAGAGAGAGGTAATTTATAAACTAGGCATAAATTGTAAATCTTTATAATGAATTTAATCTATATATAAAAATAAGATTAATTTTACGAGTTAAAATTGGATAAAAAATTTGTTTTTTTTACAAATTTTAAATGGAGTAATCCTTAACAATGTAAGTGAATAAGTATCTGTTAAAAGATCTCCTATTTTAATTTAAACAAATCTATAAGTACGTAGAGTAGATATGCCGATTTTTGTCTCATCTTTGAAAAGAATATTCTCTTATTAAAGAGTCGTGAGCAATCTTGCAATTCATAGAAACGACAAGTAGTTTGCTGGTCACTTGAAGAATGAGTTGGCTCTACCGTGTAACCTAGAGACCATTAATTTAAGACCAATCATATCCTATCCAATCCCATTTCACATTCAATTATTCTTTAACGAGAAGTTAAAATAATTATTTAATAAATTAAATAACACACTCAATTTAAATAATTGTTACACTTCAACTCCTTATTATTTAATGAATTAAATAACATACTCGATATAAGTAATTGTTAGACTTCAACTTCTTATTTTTAAGATTAAGTATATCAAAACTCCTGTGTAAGTAATTAGCAGCAATTTTTTAATAATTAAAAAAGTGAATCGGTTCAAATTTAAAAACTTTGAATTGTCTAATTTTTTAGTTTAATTTTTAACTTTTCAGTTCAGTTTATACTTTAATAACTCTTTATATTAAAAACTAATCAGTTTATTAATTAATCGATCAATTTTGTAAATTAATAAATTATTATAAACTAAAATAAATCAATTAATTTTTAAATTAAACTTCAAATTCTTCAATCGATAAGAGCAATTTCTTTCAATCATATTTCAAATTCTTTAATTTTATTTAATCATTAGTCGGTTTTATAGCAGTCCAATACCGATTGAATCTTTTAAACCTTAAACCTCTTGTCTTACTGGTTTAATTTTTGGTTCAATTTTTAAAACATTGTAATTTTTCTTTTTAGTTTCAAACTTATGTTATATTAGTAACTTTTTGGCTTTAATTTTATATTTTAAAAATTATTATTTTTCTCTTTAAAGTTATGTATTTTTATTGTTTGTATTTTCTAATATTATTTCATTAAAAACTCAATAATAAATAGTGAAATAATGTCGTATGTAATTATTATGTGAAACAATATTTATACAATACTTATCTTTTATGCTACATAATACAAATAATGCAACGTGGTTCACTCTTTTCTAACAAAAAATGATGATAAACTACAATTTAAGATAAATAATAATTCTTTAAAATAAAAAATTAAAGTAAAAAATATTTAAATTATAAAAGGGTATGATATAATTTATAGAAAGATCTTATAAATTTTAAATTTAAATAATAAATTCCTTAAAAATTTTAAAAGAAATTCTCACATCAACCTCTATCATACAATAATATGGATAATCTTTTTAGTCCTAGGGTCCCACCAAACCTATAGACATATCTTATGTAGTAAGTGGGCCTAGTAAAGTATTTAAATGCATGGGATGATACTATCAATTATGTAATATCTATACAAGTAGGAGACAAAAGTGAGTGGAAGATAGTAAAGTTGCTTCTTTAGAGGATTTAATGTATTGGCCATTGATGTTGTGACATGCATTTTTATTTTTTTGGGTTTGCTAAGATTGCCTCATAGAAAATTCTTTAAGCTAATAACTTCATGGGACCATGTTGCCAACTTGGCTACTTCAATAATTTGCAATTTGATAGTGACACGCACGCGCACACACATACACATGCGCGTGCAAGCACATGTATATAGCATATCATATGTTACATAAAAAAGAATACTACCTTTTGAAAAAAAGAAACATATTTCTCTTAACTTTATCTATTAAAACATTTGTAGGTTGAAATAGTAATTAAAAGAGTATAATTCACTCTAGATTATAATGATTAAAAAATTGAATCAGTTTATCTAGTTTAATAATGGTTAACTTTTTAGTCTAGCTTTGAATTTTTTGGTTCAAATTACTTTAATAATCATTGTTGTTAAAAACCAAACGGCTTATTAAGTAATTAACTAGTTTTCATAAACTAATTGGTTTTTATAAACCAAAATAAACAAATTAATTTTATTTAATATTTTTTTAATTAAACTTCAAATTTTTTAATAAGCAAGTTTTTTTCAATTATATTTCAAAGGCAATCTTCTTCAATCATATTTCAAATTTTTTATTTTATTTAATTTTTAACCAATTTTATGAGGGTCTAATGCTAGTTGAATCTTTTAAATCTTAAACGTCTTGTCTTACCGATTTAACATCTGGTTCAGTTTTTAAAACATTACTTAAAGGCACATTAAAATTCATAAATATCAATTAGACTAGCAATTTTATTTAAATTTAAATTATTATTTCATTAAATAATTTGTCAAAAACACATAATCTATAGTTATTATATACATTAAAAAAGTATTTAATATACGTTAGAAGAATAATAATGGTGAATTATATTATTATAAATATTATAGATAATATTATATAAAAAATTACTTATCACTCCTTCCTTTAGTTTTATAGTAATTCTTCACAAATTTAGAAGTATTATTATGAATCCAATGTGCACTTAAATATCATTTATGTTCAAGTCATTTAGACTTTTTAAGATTTTGCACATTATAGAATTCAAAAGTTTTGCATTATCAATTACTTAAATATAACATATCACTTGACTTAAATTTATATGAACGTATAATTAGTAAATTATTATATATATTTAAGAATTTATTAAATGCATATTTTAAAATTAACAATTGCCATTTTTCTATTATAAAAAAGGTAAAATTAGTTACAATCATTTAACTAAAATAACAATCCATATCATTACATTTTGTTATAAAACTAGTGCTAATATATTTCATATATCAATACTTTTTTTTGAAATATCAATAATAAATTTTATTTAAATATACAACAATAATAACCTAGTAAAAATTACCATTGATATGTAGGGATTTAAAAGATCAGTAGTATGCAACATTACTTCTAGCTAGTAGAGAGACACTCCCAAATTAAATTTCATTTAAGTACTTGAAAAATTATTAGATTAGGGATTAAATTGTAGATTTAACTAAAAAAAAGTGAATAATCACTTAAAAAGGAAGAATATCCTACCGTATTAACGAGCTTGTAATAAATAATGATGGGACAATCTTTTTATCTGATGAAAAGTTTTTTTTAAAATATGAGAACGACTTTAGTAGTATTATTTACCTATTAATTTAATTGTTGAAAAAGACTTATCTTAACTACATGATAATGATAAATCATGACCATAAATTGGACAATTAATCAATATTTTTAAAATCAGGCTGAAACTTTCAGTGATATTAGAATTTAAAAAATGATTAAAAAAGATTTTATTTATAAAAATTTAAATTTTAATAAAAATTATTTTTGAATAAAAATTAATTAATTTTTAATAAAAATAATTATTTTATAAAAATTGACCAATTAATTAATAAACTGAACAGTTTTTAATAACAAAAATTATTAAACTAAATTAAACTGAAAAATTAGAATTGAACTAAAAAATTAACCAATTTAAAATTTTTATTATTAAACCAATTGGTCAGTTTGGTTTTTAGAGTTTAAAATAAGTTAAAAGATCCCAAAGATAGAAATAGTAAGCAATAATAAAAAAGCAAAATTTTCCCGGGAAAATTGAAACAATTCTCGGAGAGATCCGAGTATCACAAAAGGGCTTTGGAGTCAGTACTACCGCCAACAAAGGACTTGACCGTGATTCACTCTCCTTTCGCCACGTGTCTTTCTGTTGCTGGTTAAAAATCAGTGTACTGGGTCCCACGATAACATACAAATGTTCGTACAAAACAAAATAAAAGAGACACTCCTCCATTCGTCTTCTTGCTTTTTCATTTCACCATCTCTGTGCATGTAGTTGGAGTATTGTGTGTGTGAGAATAGGTGGTGTGATTGTTGCTATTTAGTGGGTTTTGCTCTGTTTTGTTTGTGGTTCGTACAATGACGGACACGACTGACGATATAGCGGAGGAGATCTCTTTCCAGAGCTTTGATGATGATTGTAAACTGCTTGGGAATCTGTTAAACGATGTGTTGCAGAGAGAAGTGGGTGGCCGATTCATGGAGAAGCTTGAAAGGAACAGAATCCTCGCTCAAGTTTGCTCCTTTTTCCCTTTCCCACTTCAATTTTCGTGTTGGACTTCTTGTTTTTAGTCTATATTCTTTCTGTGGAGGTCAGTGCTGTGGCGGTGGTTTGAGATCATTAGATGTTTATGAGCGTTTTTTTTTTGAAAATGGTTCTTTTTTTTCCAAGTTTTATGTTTGTGATATTGTTCTTTGCATGGTTTTGTTTGGTTGCTCAGGAAACAGAGGAAATCGAAAATATGAGACCTTTCTTAAGTTTTGTGATGCTTTTATGTAAAATATGAAACTAAGACATCTTAACAGGATCTTTGTTTTTTTTTTCTTAGATCATTCCTCCTCCTGTGATGATCGCACCTTTTCTTTGAAATCTCTAGTTTGTACCTTGTTGATGTCTTTTATGTTGATTGTAGAAAAAGAAGAATCAGTATGGCCAACTAGATAGTAGGAATTCTAGTAAAAGATTGATGATAGTGAGTCTTGCTTGGTGTGTTTTTCAAGCGTCCTGTATTTATTATGTAATCCAAAATGATCGTGAACATTACGATGATAACTGCACAATAAACATGGTAAATGCTTTTCCATTGTATCATAGAGTGCTTGCAATATGAGATTGGCGGGGATCGAGGATGCAGCTGAAATCCTGGAGAAGAAACTGGCATTGGAGATATCGACTATGACACTAGAGGAAGCCTTCACCATTGCTCGAGCATTTGGCCATTATCTCAATTTGATGGGAATTGCTGAGACTTATCATAGGTTTTGTTTATGAGCACCTCTTCTTGTTAGTTAGCATGATTAGGTTATTAGTCCTATTGCATAATGCATTGACTACTTGCATATGGTCTCAGATTAAGTATTTTAGCCTGGAAATATATTAATGCATTATTTTTAATAAAGAATCTTTGGTTTCTATATGGCGTTATAAGGCAAGATAACTAAAATCATGCAGCAAGTTTGCATTTGTTGGTTTTCTTCTTATACATGTAATAAAAGGTTAAGAAGTTGGTTGATGATAATTACTGACGAAGATGGGATTTTGGTCGTATTTTGTGGATACTGTTTTTTGCAGGGTTCGTAAAACACGAAGTGGGGCACATATATCGAAGTCTTGCGATGACATATTTAATCAGCTGGTGCAAAGTGGTGTATCTGCTGAGGAGCTTTATAACACTGTCTGCAAGCAGGTATGTTCTCTATTGTAACTTTCATTTCAACTCTTCTCACGGGTTGGTTGGTTAGCTGTGTAGAAATTGTGCAAAGCAACTAACAATTTCTATAATTCAAGTTATATTCTTAAACTTAATGAGCTAAAATAATACCTTAAATTGTCCAAAACAACAAAACAAGTTTTTAATTACTCAAATCTTTTGCCATAAAGTCTTGGAAGAAAATTGATCTAGGAGCAAGTTGTGAATGTGACTTTTTTTCAAGGCCTTGTCTGTTCTTCTACTTATCAAATCTTTGTTATTGCAGGAGGTTGAAATTGTTCTTACTGCACATCCTACTCAAATTAATCGTCGTACCTTGCAATATAAGCACATTAGGATTGCTGTAAGTTTTTGCCAGCTGCTTTGAGTTCTATTGATGTTTTGAAATTGATCACCTAAGTTACGTGGGTGTATGATAAATCTGAAGGACAAATTTTATGCAATGTGCAGCATCTTCTAGAATACAATGATCGACCTGATCTTACTCATGAAGATCGAGAGATGTTGATTGAAGATTTGGTATGTTTGGAACAGCAACAAATCCATGATCCTTTCTAACAGACCTGGGAATTTGGATGTATGTTCAGGAAAAAGCAATGCTCCCTTGAATTTTATATTATTTTTTCTTGTTTTTATAGGTAAGAGAGATTACTTCAATATGGCAGACTGATGAGCTGAGGCGGCAAAAACCAACGCCAGTAGATGAAGCTAGGGCAGGTATTCTTCAAAATTCTAACGTGTTTTCACCCACATGTTTGGTACTTTTTGAGAGTTATAACTTCATTGCAGCAGAGAGGTTATTTATCAGAATTACAGCTTGACTGTAGATAGTTGATGGTATTTAATGCTTCATTCAGGCTTGAACATTGTGGAGCAGTCCCTATGGAAAGCTGTACCTCATTATTTACGCCGTCTTAGCAACACCCTAAAGAAGGTTTACCAATCATTTCTTCTTTCTTATTTGTAGAACTTAGAAGGCATGTAATGGAATTGTTAACTTACTTCCTCTCATGTATGATTTTGACTAATGCATTTGTGCTTTCTAACCTTAGCATACTGGAAAGGCTCTCCCATTAACTTGCACTCCAATAAAGTTTGGATCTTGGATGGGAGGTGATAGAGATGGAAATCCAAATGTCACAGCAAAGGTGAGGATTCCATACACAATGTTTCTTTTGAGTTGAATTGTCCTCCTGATGAGTGAGTGAATCCCACGAGTATGGAAGTCATGCTAAATGGTGAACATAGCATAATTTTTAGACATTATTTCAAAGCACACTTCAATTGATGCTTTTATTCCATTTGAAGGCCAAAGACCTCACCACTTTATTGAAAAGATGGTGAACAATCAAGTGCCTAATGATAAGCTTAGAATTCAACATCATATTTTCCCTTTCAAGCAGAGAGAGTTGCCTGCTTATAGAAGTCTACCAATTAATATTGAGGCCTCTAAGTACAATGTAGAAATCCCACATGTAGTGATGGTATACTTGTTGCACTTTCAGCTATAGATGTCCTTTTTAGTGTCGAAGGTGAATATTCATATTTGCTTTCCTCATGTCTCAAATGAATCTGTTATTAAAATATATTCTTTTCAGGTAATTCTTTTCAAAACTAGGAAGGCACTGTAATTCACTACAACTTGTTTTACTTCCACACTGTATTACTACTGTCATGGACATATTTCAGCAAGTGGCTTCTTTTTTTTCTGTATCAGGTTACCAGAGATGTGTCACTTTTGTCTAGGTGGATGGCTATTGATCTTTACATACGGGAAGTTGACAGCCTTAGATTCGAACTATCCATGAGTCACTGCAGTGATAAGCTATTAAGAGCGGCTCGTGATATTCTAGAAGCAGGTTAAATATGTCTGGTGCTCTAAAAAAAAAACAATGTTTAGAAAAATCTTCTTGAACAATCAAATAAGAAACTGCCTGCACAGATATATAAAGTTCTAAGTCTAATAAGCTCAGTCAGTATGGAAAAATAAATTTTTTATATTTATACCTTCACTTTCTGTACTAAGACATGTATCTTGATATGATGACCCATGCACATGTCTCATGAACGTGGAATTTATTTTTCATGGAAATCATTTTTTTGTCAGCTGATGCTCATTTTGCTACACTTTCAGGATTTCTCTTATGCTTATATAATCTGACTGTGAGTTGAATACTTTACAGAGAATTCTTCAGAGGATCGGCATGAGGGTTGGACTCAACCTGTTAGCAGAAATCAAATCAAGTTTCATGGACAACCAGTTTCATCCCTTCCTACACAGCTTCCTGCTAGAGCTGATCTCCCTGCCTGCAGTGGTGAGGGAAACTACTATTTTAATTAAAATTTTGTACAAGTATTCTAGACATTATAATATTAAGTGCATGTTGCATTTTGGTATAGAAAAATCATGAAAAATTTGAACTGTGGAAGTCTCGGTCCAATTCATTGACTAGGGAAATTTAGTCCAAGTCTGAATTCATCTAAACAGACCCTAATCCTGGTCTTAATAATCATAAACTTTAGTCAGTTATTTCGTTTTTGAACAAATGATAATTTTTACGGGCTATATTGACTATGGATTTCTTTTAATGTATCTCTTCATATAGAATGTGGGGATGGAGCATCTCATTATCCCAAGCTAGAGCTTCCAGGGACTAATTACATGCCCTTGAATCGTCAGGTGAATAAAGTTCTTGAAATTGTTGTCTTATGGCTAATTAAGTAGTCTTGTTGATATTGGATGTACTTAACTTCTTACCTTCTTTTTCTTTATGTATATATTATTGGATCCTCAGGTTTCTTCAAATTCAGAAAATTCGGCTAAGGATTGCAGTCATGGTTTACATAAATCACCATCAAATGGAAATGTTTCTAGTCCTAATGATTCTCCATCTACTGGGGCTCCACGTACGTCTTCGTTCAACTCCAGTCAACTTGTTGCTCAGAGGAAACTCTTTGCGGAATCCAAGATAGGGCGTAACAGCTTCCAGAAGCTTCTAGAGCCAAGTTTGCCTCAACTTCCTGGAATTGCTCCCTACCGAGTATTCCTTGGAAATGTGAAAGATAAGGTATTGTTTCTCTTCAGAACTCATTATGAGTTGTCAAGAGTATACAGTTACCATGAAGTTGTAAATGCAGAATCTAGTAGATGGTAGAGCTGATAATAATTTACACTGGCTTGATTAAGCATCATGCTAGTTCTTATTTTAAATGTTTTTCATAGTTTGGTCAGTTGAAACTTTTCAGTCACTTTTCCTGACTCATTGATATTTCCCCTTTGGAAGTTTAATGTAGAGACTTCCATTTCATTAATGTGGTGCTAAGGCAACAACGGTAAATTCCTTTAATAATAGGAACTGAGTTTACCACCTGAAAGCAGAGATGTTTTCCATGAATATTAAGATAGGTACACATAAAGATATATACAATACAAGAATACTTTTCTTTCGGCATAATGCTATTAGCTGACAAGAGGTTAAAAGTCAATGAATTGTCAACAGGATAAATTTGATGCAATATAGATGTGTAGACTGCAGTGTTACCATGAATTGAATTTATTTATTAGAATTTCAATACAAACTCATTAATTTCTTATCCATCTATATAGATGCAATTAAGGTGCATTTCTTTATCCAAAAATCCAATTTTTTTGTACTGATATGTCCTCAGGTAATCGTGATTAGAGAAAATAGAAGTGATAGAGTAACTGAAAAAGTGAACTTTTTTTTTGGTCTTTTGATCAAAATCTCTTGTTAAATATGCTTTAAGGATCACATCATCCTATAATTCCTGAAAGGGTGATACTAATACCACTCATTGAAGATAAATTCCACATCAAATGTTGTAGGGTTTGTGATCAAAGTACTGAGGTGTTGTCTGCATCCTTTCAATAATCATAAATCCTATGACACTGTCAAGGGTTTTCTTGGATCAATCAACTCATTGCCTCTATTAGACAAATGATAATGAATGCTTGTACATGGTATTCCAAAAATTTCAGCTTATTAAGACAAGAAGGCGGTTGGAACTTCTCCTTGAGGATCTTCCTTGTGACTATGATCCTTGGGACTATTATGAAACTACCGATCAGTTACTGGAACCCCTGCTTCTATGCTATGAATCCCTGGTAAGAGCATTCTCATGCCAGTTTGTCCTCCGAAAATCATCATTGTACCCTAACAATGTGGAGTAACTGGAGGATTTAATTTTATTTTCATTGATGAATTTTACAGCAATCATGTGGAGCTGGCGTCCTAGCTGATGGTCGATTAGTTGATCTGATAAGAAGAGTTACTACATTTGGAATGGTATTGATGAAGCTAGATTTGCGTCAGGTAAGCCTGTTTCTGACTGTTAGCCAAATCCATGAACTTAAGGTGCATGCTTTAATATAATATTTTGTGATGCAACAGGAATCTGCTAGACATTCTGAAGCCCTTGATGCAATTACCAAATATTTGGATATGGGAGCGTACAGTGAGTGGGACGAAGAAAAGAAACTGGAATTTCTGACAAAAGAACTGAAAGGAAAGAGACCACTGATTCCTGTTTCCATTGAGGTATGTATTTAGACAGCATCTGTGAACAAGTTCTGGTAATATGAGCATGATACGTTTAACATTATGCTTTAAAAAATGGAAGTTCTTTGTTTAAATATGTAGGAAAGATGAAAGAGAAGGAAAATGAGGAAAACCTTCTCTTTGATGCCAATTTCATAACCTCTGCAATATTCTTTGGATTTTAATTTTTCCTTCCTAACTAGGAGATGACGCCGTGGCTGCTGATAGGATGTGTAATAAACCCTTGGCTTTTGATATTAACTTTTTTCTGCTCCTCTAAGTATGATGCTGTTCCTTACTTGGTCTTTGCAGGTACCACTGGATGTCAAGGAAGTCTTAGATACCTTCCATGTTGCTGCTGAGCTAGGGAGCGACTCACTTGGAGCTTATGTGATTTCTATGGCATCAAATGTGGGTTTCTTTTTAAGTTTTCTTCTTAAAGAGAGTTTTGAGGAGTTTATGATATCATGAAGCGCTATAACTCGTATATGTAAATGTTATTATTGGCTCTATTCATGTGTTTTGGCAGGCAAGTGATGTCCTTGCAGTGGAGCTTTTGCAGAAAGATTCCAGACTTGCTGTTAGTGGGGAGTTAGGGAGACCGTGTCCTGGTGGATCGTGAGTATATCAATTCTATGGTCAGGTTTTTGTGAATATTTTTGCATGGTAGCTCAGTAGAATCATAATCAATCGAATTTATCATCAGAAGGTTGTCAAACCAGAAGGTAGGCCACTTAATGCAGAATGTAGGATCTGTCTTTTCTTCTTCTACAGTTGAAAATAACTAGAAGCACATTGATAGTGCCAAATGGAGAATCCCCTAACTACAATCCTTTTTGCATTGATGCCTTTGGAAATGGAGGAAAAACATTTTTGCTTGTTTTTAGTCTAAAAGTACCATCGATAAAAGATTCTGACAAAATCTGTATTTATCCTGTAAAAGGTTGCGGGTAGTTCCGTTGTTTGAAACTGTAAAAGATCTGAGAGGAGCTGGTTCAGTGATCAGAAAATTACTGTCAATTGATTGGTATCGTGAACACATTATCAAGAACCATAATGGGCATCAGGAGGTACTTTTGAATCTTTTCTTGAAACTCTTTTCAGTTTGCGCTGAGGAAATTTTGAAGCTTATGAAATTTATATGATTATGATGATAGGTCATGGTTGGCTATTCTGATTCTGGAAAAGATGCGGGGCGTTTCACTGCTGCATGGGAACTCTATAAAGCCCAAGAAGATGTTGTTGCTGCCTGCAATGAGTTTGGTATTAAAGTAACTCTGTTCCATGGAAGAGGAGGGAGTATTGGTCGTGGAGGTGGCCCCACATATCTTGCCATTCAGTCCCAACCACCAGGCTCGGTGATGGTGAGTATGCTTAGTTTCTTTGTCAGCCTGATCTTTCATTCTGCTCTTACTGATCACACTGGTCTTCA
>JAOQMM010000001.1:680934-703437 GCA_027563515.1 Erythroxylum platyclados
AAGGTACTGAAAGTGTTGCTCAGTTTTTTGAACGTGCCAAAAACTATTATGATAATCTGATTTCTCTCAACGCCACTTTGAGTATGGATGATCTAGTTCAGTCTATTTTGCGAGGGTTTCACTCAACTTTTCGACCTTTTGTTTGAGCAATTAATGCTCGATTAAGTCCAATCTCTTATGGTGAACTTTTTGGTCTCGCCTTGGCTGAGGAACAACAATTGCAAAAGGAGAATCTTCCTCCTTCATCTCCTATTACAGTTCATTATTCAGCTCGTCAGTCATCTTGTGGACGAGGACGAGGAAGACGTGGAGGAAATTTTGGTAATCGATCTTCTACTTCTATGACTTGTTTCAATTGTAACGGTCAAGGACACTTCGCCAATCAATGTCCTTCTCCTAAAATCCGAAGTGACTCTTCATCTACTCGTCGTTCTTCAATGCAATTTCCACCAGCCTCAAATCTTGCTTTCACTCAACCCTCTTCTCCTCAATAACAGTGGATTGTGGATTCTGGTGCCACCCATCATATGACAGCTGATTTGGAGAACCTTGCCATCCATGATGAATTCAATTTTCTTGATCAAGTTCAGCTTACCAATGGTAACCAACTTTCCATTTCTAATATTGGTTCGTCACCGTTCTCTTTGAACAATAAGCTATTTACACTCTCTGATGTTCTCCATATTCCTTCTGCAGCAACAAATTTATTATCTGTTAGCCATTTTACTCGAACTAACAATGTTTCTATTGAATTCTTTCCTAATTGTTTTATTTTAAAGGATCTTCAATCCCACAAGATTCTACACGAAGGACAACTTGAGAATGGCCTTTACTCACTTCCTCTGCAGCTTTCGACAAAATCATGTTCTTTTCCACAGGCACATCACGTTACTTTTGATACTTGGCATGCTCGTCTTGGCCATGCCTCGTCTCGAAAACTTCCTTTTCCCATTTCTGACAATAAAACCAATGGTCCATTAGATCTTGTGTGTTCTGATCTTTGGCTCTTGCCCCTTCCCCATCTATGGTTTTTCCTATTATGTATTGTTTTTTTGATCATTTTAGCAAGTACTCTTGGTTATTTTTTATTCGCTATAAATCTGAAGTCCTCAATTGATTTATTAAATTCCGTTCTATTGTTGAAAAGTATTTTGGACGCCCCATTAAGCAATTTCAAAGTGATTGGGGTGGTGAATACCAAGCTCTTACCAAATACCTTAGTCAAAATGGTATCTCTCATTGAAGCGATTGCCCCAAAACACCTGAACAAAATGGTTGCGTTGAACGTAAACATCGACACATAGTTGAAACAGGCTTGGCGCTCCTTACTCATGCCTCATTGCCAATCTCATTTTGGACTCGTGCCTTTGAAGCAGCTACTTACATCATAAACCGCCTACCTACACAAGTCTTAAACCACAAAACACCATACTCCTTACTTTTTCCTCAGCCTCCAAATTATAATGAATTACGTGTATTCGGGTGTTTATGTTACCCTTGGTTACGTCCATATACTCCTCATAAGTTATCTCCTTGTTCTTCTCCTTGTTTATTTCTTGGATATTCTAAAATATTTAAGGGATACAAATGTTATGATCTTGTCACTCACAAAATGCATTATTCACGCCATGTTTTGTTTGATGAACAGGTGTTCCCATTTCAGTCGTCAACCACACTGGCACCAATCCATCACTGCTCCCAATTTCCTTCCCAACAGAGAACCTCACACCGTTAATACATAATTCTCCTTCCATTCATCGACCACTCACAATAGCCCCATCCTCACACATGCCTCATCAAACGTCAATGCCACCGTCCTCTTCCCCAGAGCACCTACGACATTCCTCACACAATGACTCTCCTACTAAACCCAGCTCCCCACAACCTCCAAACTCACCCAACGATACCACTTCACCAAACCCTTTCCCATCATCTGAACCTTTAAATCTTCAGCCACACCAACCACAACCTACCTCCACCTCTCACTCAAATCCAATTAATCTTCAAATGGATTTGTCTGGATATACCTTGCCAACGCCACAATCTTCACACTTACGATCCCACGTAACTGCACCAACCAATCCTATGGTGACTCGAGCAAAAACTGGTAGCTTGAAACCCAGAACCTTCTCCAATTCATTAATTACCATTGACCCACGCACATATAGTGATGCATCATCAAATCCATTATGGCGTCAAGCCATGGCCGATGAAATACAGGGCTTGTTCACAAATGGAACTTGGGAATTAGTTCCCCGACAGCCTCATTATAATGTAATTGGTAACAAATGGGTTTACAGTATTAAACAAAAAGCAGATGGCAGTGTGGATAGATATAAAGCCCGCCTCGTAGCTAAAGGCTATCACCAGTGACCGGGTCTCGATTATCATGACACTTACAGTCCAGTTATCAAACCTGCAGTCATCAGATTAATCCTCTCTTTGGCAGTAACCAAAGGTTGGCAAATAGAACAACTCGACATCTCAAATGCCTTCCTTCATAGACCACTTGAAGAAATAGTTTATATGACCCAACATCAAGGGTTTGTCGATCCCAATTACCCCACCCATGTGTGTAAATTACATAAATCACTCTACGGTCTTAAACAAGCTCCAAGACAGCGGTTTCAATGTCTCACTGATCGACTACTTGCTATGGGTTTTAAAGGTTCCAAAATAGACGTGTCTCTATATTTTAAAAAATCTGGTGATGATATGATTTTCTGTCTCATTTATGTAGACGATTTGATCATTACGGGCAACAATCAACGCCAAATCATTGCTACCATATCTGCTCTCAAAACCCATTTTGCTCTCAAACACTTAGGTCCCTTACACTACTTCTTAGGCATTGAAGTTAAACCCACAGCTCAAAGACTACTACTCACCCAAGAAAAGTATATCACAGACCTCCTACGGAAAGCACAGATGGTTACTGCAAAGCCAGTCTCTACTCTTGCCTCCCCTACTGTGAAGCTAACAGGACAAAAAGGTATGGATTTCTGTTATCCTCACCTATTTCGCAGTATTCTTGTGGATTGCAATATTTGGGTATCACACGTCCGGACATTGCATATGCAGTCAACAAGGTAGCCCAATTCATGCAACATCTGAAGGATGACCATTGGATAGCCCTTAAGCGCATACTTCGCTACCTACAAGGTAATAAAACATATGGTCTGCATCTTCACAAATCCAACTCCATGATCGTTCAAGCCTACAATGATTCTGACTGGGCAAATGATGAAGACGACAGGAAAAGTATGACAGGATATGCTATTTATTTTGACGGAAATTTAATCTCTTGGAAGTCCAAAAAACAACGAACAGTTTCCCGTTCTTCAATAAAAGCAGAGTACCGTGCCTTAGCTTCTGCTTTAACCGAAGTTGAATGGCTTCAATCTTTGCTAGCTGAAATTGGAATTCCACAACAAGACTCACCAATCTTATGGTGTGATAACATTTCCGCTGCCTATCTCACCACCAATTCGATTTTTCACAGCCGCTCCAAACACTTAGAAATTGACTTTCACTGTGTTCGTGACAAAGTCAAAAATGGCAAGTCAAAAGTCTGCCACCTGTCCACAGAACAACAAATCGCTGATGTCTTCACTAAACCACTATCCACCAAAAAGTTTGCAGGTTTTCGTGACAAGCTACGCATCAGAGATGCTTTGCTTGCGGGAGGGTGATAGAGATATGATACAGATACGGATAACCCATCATCATCAATTTAAATCTGCGATTATTATCTGTTATTTGTATATCTTTACATATCTGCACTTATCTTCTCTGCTCTTTATATATGTATCGCTTCTGTACTTCTATAACATAGTGAAATTGAAAAGTCCAAGATGTTTGGAAGTTGTCTTATCGTTAGAGCTCTGTGACCACGGGTTAAGCATGCACGAAAATCATGGCATGTGGGGGTCGGAAGATCGACACTCGACCTGCTGGTCCATTATTTTGGAGACCTTTAGTTCCCGTCAATGGAGGGTAGAGGAATGTTACAAAACTTGAGCATGGTCGGGACTCAGGAGTAATTAATATTTTAAAAATTAGATCAAAAGTTAAATTAGTAAGACAAAAAATTTAAGGTTTAAAAGGTTCAACTAGTATTAGACCGTTATAAAATTAGCTAAAGATTGAATAAAATTAAAAAAATTGAAATATGATTGAAAGTGATTATTCTATCTACCAAAAAATTTAAAGTTTAATTGAAAAAAATTGTTAAATGAAAATTAATTGATTTGTTTTATTTTACAAGAACTTAATAATTTACGAAAATCAACCGATTAATTAATAAATTAATCGATTTTTAACAACAACAGTTATTAAAATAAATCAAACCGAAAAGTTAAAAACCAAACTAAAAAGTTGACTAGTTCAAAATTTTTAAGATTAAACCGGCCGAACCGATTAAATTTTTTAATCATTCATCAGGAGTAAAAAGTTGTTGGATTGAAAAATGAAAGTAAAAAAGACATTCATCTCGAATTTAATTTAAAATTTGATCTACTCAAATTTAATCCAATCGAGTTAAATTAAACTTAATTAAAATAATTAAGAAAAACATCAATTATTAAATTTACTCTTAAAAGTAGGATTTTAAATTATGAAACACGGGTTATAATAATTAGAATAATTGTAAATTATGTGAAGGTAATGGTTTAGAGGAAAATGGAAAATATAGTAATTTCTTGATGAATGGCTACAAATTGAGATCGAAAGGCACTAGGTAGGCCATGCACTACGACTTCTTTTTCTTATCTGAAAAAGATGTGGAGAAGACAGTACACGAATCTGCTTTCGCTTGTTATATATCTAATAATAATAATTTTGGTTTTTGGATGCTATTCCACATTTTTTTAATTAGGAAGTGTAGAGATATTTTAAATAAATAATATTACATATTTAAAAGATTTTGTTATATTTATTTTGTTAATGTGTTAAACCTAATCAAAATTAATTTCTTTTATTTTTAAATTATCATTCATCTTTATTATATTTTTTATCCGCCACACAACCTCCCTTATCATTTTTCTTAATTTTGTTTATTTATGATTTTAAAATAAAGCTTATTAAAATTTAAGAATTTTAATACTATATTATTTTAAATTAAAAAGCAAATAAATAATATGACATAATAATTATTCGATATAACTAAATAATTATTAGAATAAGTGATGACTTTAAAATATATAGATTAAATTAAACAAAGTTCAAAATGAGGGTTCTCGTATTCTTGTGTAAAACAAAACTATATTTTATTAACACAAGTGCATTTAACTATTAATTACTTCAGGTCTAAAAAGTCAAAGGAAACACAAAGAACAAGAAAACCGTGAAAGGTTATAAATGTAAAGACTTCGGAATGCCTGGTTAGTTTGCACCAGAAGAAAAGATGTTTGATATTAAATAGAATTTTTATATCTTTTTTAGGATAATATTTTATACCATAGAGATATTTCATTTTTCACTATATTCATTATAAATCTTATTATTATTCCCCAAAATGTTATATTCATTGTAAATCTTATTATTATTCCCCAAAATGAATTACACCCTTGCTCTTCTGTATCTATACTATCTGATGTTAAACCTATTTAATTGAAATCTTCTTGGAAAGACACTTGCTAGGCCACGCACCATAACTTCTTTGTTCTCTGAAATAAATATGGAGAAGGACAGCATAAGAAGTAGCTTGGCTTGTCCAATTAGGTGTACTTTTTCTTATATATCTAATAATAATTTTGGATACTATTCTCCATTAAAAGTCTTTGTGATTAGGAAGTGTAGAGATATTTTAAATCAAAAAATACTATAAAAGCTGTTGTCTTTTACTCTTTCCTCCATATTTAAAATTTTTTATTTTATTTATTTTTTTAGCCTGTTAAACTTAATCAAAATTAATTTTTCGTATTAAAAGATTGATTACGTCAAATTTTCACGTAATTTATATTTTTTTTCTTGTCTCTTTATTTATTTTATTTATATTTCTCTTTTATTTTTATTTATTTATGCAATTATGTATTTATATATTTGGTTATTATTTTTTTCTCTTCAAATTGTTTTCAGTATTTTTTCTTTTCTTTATTCTTTTTTTTGGAGTCTATTAGAAACAACTTCTTTACTAGTTGGAGATAGGATTGCGTACTATTGAATATTTTCAGACTCTGCGTCTTAATGAAATTTCTATTGGGACATTATTGTTAATGTTGTTTATTATATATTTTATCGGCCACACAACCTTTCGTAACATTTTTCTTAAATTTTATGTACTTATAATTTTAAAATAAAGATTATTAAAATTTAAGAATTTTAATATTGTATTATTTTAAATTAAAATATGACAGAATAATTATTCGATATAACTAAATAATTTTAAGAATAAGTGATGAAAATTAAATTAAAAAAGTTCAAAATGAGGGTCATCATATTCTTGTGTGAAAAAAAAAGCCTATATTTTATTAATATAAATGTTTTTAATTGTTAATTACTGAAGTCAAAGGAAACACAAAGCACAAGAAATCCGTCTAACCTTTATTGACTTACACTATTCAACGAAATTTTCATTAATTGCCTTGAAATAATTTTATAGTTGAGGAATTATTTTCAATAATTTACTAAGTGAGAAGAAAGAACAAACAATCACAAAAACAACATAAAACCGGGCCGTTTGTGTTTTAATAATTTTTATTTGAATATTATTGAACATCATGTGGTACATGTTACATTGAATATGGAAAACTTAAAATGGCCACAAACCAATCTGCTTCTTTTTTCTGATTGAGAAGTGGAATTGATGAAAGAGAAAAAGCTTCCAACAAATTACACATTAATATAATTAATTGACTAAGATTGTTTATTTATCTGTCACTACTTTTTCTTCTTCACCATATTAGGAGGGTATCTAGGGCATGGAGGAAGATCTTACTACATGGAGGAAGATCTTGGAGTTGTCAAGGCGTAAGGTCTTGTGATGTGGCATGGAGGATCGAGATGATCAAGAGAAAGCAGTAAAAGGGTAGTGAGGAAGTAGGATTCTCTACCATCGTAGTACCTAGAATTTGATAGATTCCTTAGAAACCATATTGGTACATGGGTTATAGAGGTTTAACTTCTAAGCAAAGTATTAAATACGGTAAAGATTGAAAAGTCCAAGATGTTTGGAGCTTATGCTATCGTTAGAGCTCTGTGACCACAGGTTAAAGCATGCACGAAAGTCACTGCAAGTGGGAGCCGGAAGATGGACGAGTGCAAACAATAAGAAGGCCGACTGGTTCATTACTTTGGTGAGCATGAGTGTCACAAAAACCTGACTATGGTCGGAAGTAAAGGGAAGTAGTTTCGAAAATAAAAATAAAATGATATTGACTTTTAGATCTGAATTTAATCTAAAATTTGGTCTACTTAAATTCAATTCATTGAGGTCAAATTAAGTCAATTTTAATTTAATTTATCAAATATAATTAAAATTAATTGAGGAAAAGATCAATTATTTAAATGTAATTTTTCAAATAAGATTTTAAATTACAGAATGCAACTTATAATAATTACAATAATTTTGGATAATATGAACGTAATTAAAAATATATTGCAATTATAACAATATTATAGTTAGTTATAATTGCAATTACGATTGCACTTTAAACTATGGTTTAGAGGAGATGAAAAATATGGAACATATAGTAAATTTTCTAGGTGAATGGCTTTTCTATAGGATTGAAGATTGGAGATACACTCATTAAGGGCTAATGATACTTTTTTTTTACTTAGAAAATGCAATTTTTTAAAGAGTTTATTATAGTGCACAAGTAACAAAAATTTTTATTTGATTATATTAAGCATCATGTGGTACAATTACATCGAGTGTAGAAAACTGAAAAGGACCAGAAACCATTCACTTTCCTTATTTAAAAAGCTAAGTTCGATGAAGTAGAAAAGGCACACATTAATATCACAAATGTAATTAAATGCCCATATAAAGCTGTTTATTTATTTATATATCATAATTTCTTTTTTTAGTACGTTAACTAGAATAGTATCTATCTATGGAGCCGGAGGAGGATCAGGACCATATTTACGGCTGGCAACCTCTGTACCCTGAGCCGGCGTTTTGACCGTCTTGTTAACCCGACTCATGTTGTTGTAGTAGCCACCACCAGCTTGCGGCGATTTACTTGGATAAACTTGTCCCTCTGTTGCAATAATACCATATTCTCATATAACATTTCTCCAGGAAAATTAATCACTCAAAAGATAAAATTATATATAATTTTTTTAACGTTCTGTATGCAATGAATAAATTAGAAATGGCATTAATAGAGGATGAAAGTAGCATTGATAATACTAAAAACTAGAGTTGAAAAGATCGAAAATTTTAGTTAATATTATTAAAATTTTATATAAATAATTTATTTTTCAAAACCGCATAAAATACAGTTAAAATATAAAAGATGCCTAGTGAAAAAAATAAACTTACGTTGAGCACTTCGTGATTGTGGGGCTCTAGAGATAAGGATGATGAAGATAAAGCAACAAATGTATAGTGAGGAAGTAGGCTTCATTATGAATGTAGTAGCTAAGATTGATCAACTCATTCCTTGAAGCCATCTTCTGCAATTCATGATTTTATGAGGTTTAAGAGTATAAGGTACGTTGCAAATGAGTCTTTGGCAGATCATTCACGGTGACATTTGACAAAGGAGTGTGGGGAATAAGCTCCTTAATTGTTCAGTCCACAAAACTCTTGGTTCTAATGTCAACGAGACTCGATGAATTTTGATATTCTGCATCTAGGCCTTTGATGTTGTCCTGGCTTGATTTGAAGCCTGATCATACTCAAATTACCACTAAAACAATGTCGTTTTAGTGGTGGAACTCAACCTTCATATGAATAAATATGTGAAGACTTCGTCTTCTGTATCTATATTATCTGATGTCAAATCTATTTAATCGAAATCTTCTTGGAAAGGAACTCACTAGGCCATGCACCATGACTTCTTTGTTATCTGAAATAAATATGGAGAAGGACAGCACAGCTGCACAGGAAGCAACTTGGCTTGTGCAAATAGGTGTGCTTTTCCTTATATATCTAATAATAATATGAAGAGACTTCGTCTTCTGTATCTATATTATCTGACTTCAAACCTATTTAATTGAAATCTTCTTGGAAAGACACTCACAAGGCCATGCACCATGACTTCATTGTTCTCTGAAATAAATGTGGAGAAGGACAGCACAGGAAGGAAGCAGCTTGGCTTGTGCAAATAGGTGTGCTTTTCCTTATAAATCTAATAATAATTTTGTCTTTCACTCTTTCCTCCATATTTAAAATATTTTATTTTATTTATTTTGTTAATGTGTTAAACATAATCAAGATCAATCTTTCTTATTAGAAGATTGATTACATTAAATTTTCGTGTAATCTAATTTTTTTTCTTTCTTATGGGTTTATTTATTTAAATACTTTAATATTTTTTCAATTTTCAATTTTCAATTTTTATTTTTATATTAACTTTTTCTTTTTCTTTTCTTTTTATTTATTTATGCAATCACTTATTCATATATTTGGTTATTATTTTTGTATCTTCAAATCGTTTTCAATACTTTTTTTTCTTTCTTCTTTTTTCATGGTTTATAAAGGTTTAAGCAGCGTATTAGATAAGGTGAAATTGATGCAATAAAGAGATGAGAGATATGACCTCTTAGGTTGAGAAACAAATTGACTGACAACTTAGAACAACAAAAGAGTTTCGGGACATGTAATAGTGAGATAAATGAGATTTTCCCGTCGATACAAAGTAGGAGCTGAGAGAGAAGCACCATCGTCGCGCTTTAACTTCAAATTTTGTTCCATTAACATAGAGCAAGTTTTCTAATCAATGATTTTCTGCATATAGACCCGTAGAAACCGTCTCAACAGGGCTAAAGTTCGGTTGAGTTTGGCTCGCTATTAAAATGATATCGTTTTAGTAATCGGGTTCGATCTTTTAGACTGAATTTAGTGATAGTATTTGTGCTTGATTTCGATCTGACTTTGAAATCAACAAGTTCAATCCAAGTTTGATCGAATTTCAGTTTATATTTAAGCTTAAACTTTATTTTTGACCTAAAGCCTGAATATTTCAAATACAAACGTAGTCATTTTCAAATTAAAGTTAAATTACATTATTAAATAAAATAAATTTAAAATTCAAACTTTGAGCTATCTAAACTCGATCGGACTTTAAGTCTCAGGCCTATTTTAGCCAATAGGGCTTGAATAAAGTTCGACTTGATGTCATCTCTAGATGAGTTAAGCCAACTCTTCAAACCTAAATTCAATTCGAAATCCGATCACTTTATATTTAATTTGTTAACTTCAAACAAGAGAGCCACAAACATCAACCGACTTGTATCAATAATTTATCAAGGGTGTGATAAATTTATTTGTCATATTCTCAAATCTAGTTTTTGCCCAGTTTTAAATAAACATATTATTTTAATGTTCTAAGTTTTACAGATTGAATTATTGTTCCTATAATCAATGGATTAACATTCAATTATTTGATTTAATTTTTTCATAAGACGCAATCTAGATAAGCTATTTTATAAGCTCTAATTAAGCATAGGAAAAAATGTTCTCACCACTTAAAGAGAATAAGTTAAATTTAATTGATTATATTCAGAATCGCTTGAGTATTTACGTGTTACCTAATTTAGATTTCATATATTTTTTGAACCAATCAATTATAAAATATTGGACCGAATTGAGTTCGAGTTAAGAGTAGTACTTAAGCTCGATTGACCTCAAGCTCGAACTCGACCTCAAAAATTTTTTCGAACTTGAGTTCATGCTTTAGAATGTATTTTTTGGCGAAGTTGCATTCTGAAACAAATTACTCCCCTTTACCATGCCTTTCTTCAAAATTACATCATCGTAAAAGAACCACTTCATAAGCTGAGCTCGAACATTCATCCACTACTAGCAACACTGTACAACCTCATCTACTGAAAGTTATCTTGTGATGGATTAGCTCTGTTTCAAGGTTTTACATGTCTTGTAAGCTCGGTAAATGTTGTCCTGAGCTGACCAGGAACATGTAAGATAAACCGTTTCAATGGCTGAAACACAGAAGTTGGTGACCTGTGGAAAATTGGAAGAATATGTACACTACACCAATAGTGGATATCAGTATAAAAGAGATTGAATGGTCCTCAGGATTTTGGCATTTTGCAGGTTTCTGCAACCGTCAAAAAGGGCTAACTTTGCGAGCCACCTGAATCATGAATTCAGGTACCATACGTCTTCTTGGAGGCGCCACTGCATCCTTGGCCTGTGCTTGCAGGTCATCTGCATGAATTATGGCAACCAAATCTTCAAACATCTGATCTTTTCCACCTCTCATAGGATCCTGAAATGATCATATTAGTCGCACAATCACACCATCCATTAGAAGAAGTTATAATCTCCCACTGGAAAGAAGTTGATGGGGAAGGAATTTTAGCTTTACAATCATGAAAATATTTCAGGGATTGCACAAGATAAATAGCTAGATTACCTGAAGAAACAAATCAGTATGAGTCTTCCCCTCGTACACGATTGATTCAGCTCTGACCCCGACTCCTCGAAGAGTTTCAGCAAAGTTTTTACTGCAAAAGAAGGACAAATAATAAGATCCTGTTGCTGCTGACAAACACCTGCAACATGTATCAGGCCATGAACAATCAACGAAAAGTTCGCAATAGGATGCAATCATTCTTTACTTTTCATATGGTACATCCTCTCTCAGGAACAAATTCTCTTGTGCAGAATAGAATTCAAAGACAGCTTTCTCATTGAAGTACTGCAATACTAATTTTATCAGTACTCTCATCATTTAATCTTTCACATTTGTGAATGTGCTTCAAGATCAGTATAAATGCACCAACCTGACACAATATAACAAGGACACTACCAAATTATAAGTTGTTAAACTAAAGTCAAACTACAAACACATTTCAATCTGATATGCCTCGGTACAAGGGATCAGATAATATATTTATCAGCCATTTAGTAAAAAAGGGTTTGGGTTCAGGGACACCAATTCTCTGAAAATGTTATGAATTCCCGTAAACTATGAGATAAAAATATTTGTTACAATGGCCTGCAACCACAACTACCTCTAACCTACAGTGATCTTAAATTATAATGGTGAATTCGATCATAATAAGTCTGTGAAAACCTATTAGAGTTGCATAATCATTCGAAATTAAGAGAAGAATACGTATGCATATGTATACATCCAGGATTTTACTTGCAGAAGGTCCTGACCTGGCATCAACTGGAATTGAGTAATCTGCAGTACCATGAAAAAGGATGATAGGAGGTAGAAGAGCAAAAGCATTTTTCAAGTTGGGGTCCTGAACAACAACTTCAGGAGAAAATCGCCTTAAAGACTCTTCCCCTTCCATTATACTGTACATAAATATGACAATAACAACAATCAAAGATACAGGCATTTATAATGCATTACTGAAACAAAACAAGACGTATCAACGATTAACAGCGGAATGTAGGATGAGGTTACCTTAAAAATACAGAACGGTACAGACCCCGACTATGGAAGTAATCTACCAGGTTAAACAAATTGTACCTATTCCAGATGATAAGAAAAGGTCCTTATAATCATGATGAAACATGAAAAAATTTTAAGATATAATATCTTTTAAATATATATTTACCCTCCAGATAAACCAAAGTGTGCATTTATTTGAGAAAGACTCCAGGAAGTGCTCTCTCCTTCACCAGCCTCTTTGATTGCCTGTTCTACAAGTACACAAGCTGCAATATGTGCACCAGCTGATTGTCCCATTAGATAGATCCTGCCCAAATGAAAAATGAACATCATAAAGGGAAATTAATGATTCATGCAAGCTTTTAGACAGAGGAAAAGAATTAGAACCAAAAAAAAAAAAGGACAAGATGAAGAAGGATCAAAGGCACCAATTACCTGTTAGGATCACCTCCATATTCAGCAATGTGATTGCAGACAAATGAGATACCTTGGGATGCATCAGCAACCATGTCACTCATAGTTCCCTGAGGGAAGTTTCTACATGTACAATGAACTGGGGTTAGGATATAAGGAGTCATTAACTAGAAGTGAATTGAAACTGAAACATGAAGAGAAGATACTCAGATTAACTTAAGCAAAAACTATCTTTGTCTATGATGATAAAGTTTATAAATAGATCATAGAATAAAAAAATATAACCTAGAATATAATCTTTTGTCATTCACCAGTAAAACCAAATGTATCAAGTCCAATAACATTCATCAATCAGTATAATTACTAAACAAGGATAGACATGAATTGGGGGAGGGAAGGCAAAACAGAGAACAAATCAAAGAAATTAATGGAAGAAACACATGTACACTCGTTGGTAAAGGAAATGGAACATAGATTAGGTAATCCACAGTGATGATCACCAAATACCAACAAAGGAACATTAGACTGTGCACAAAGGGAGAGATAGATGCAAGCATTTGTTAATTTAGTTTACCAGAACTTGCAAGATAATATGCAGTTGAACAAAGAATAAGGCTTTAGGTAGAAAAGGTACAGAACAGATGTTTGAATAGAGATGATGCTGCTACTTCTCGAACGATATAATTTTGATAAAGACGTAATGTGGGATGGAATTTTTGCAGTTAGAAACTACAATGCAGTCCCGTGCCAGAAAGACGGTAGGAGTTACGTGTTCCTACACTAAAGAACCCTTCCTACAACTGTAGTGTGCACACAAACTTCCACATATAGTGCATGTAATCAGTAACTAAATAACCAAATTACAACTTAATTCAACAAAAAACATCACATAAAGGTAATATACAAGAAACAAGGCATGTTAAGTTGATCATTGAAAGGTATTACCTTTTCAAGTACAAAATCTCACCTGTAGTCTATGCAAGCCACTATGATATCTCGTTCTGACAACTGCTGTCCTAATAGAGAACCCCATGCTTTATAACTGCACAAACAAAAAGAGAGCTCCATTTCATTTTCCAAAAAAAAAAAAAAAAAGAGAGAGAGCTCCATGATATATGATCAAATACGAATTATGAAGGAGAAAAGGGCACAGTAATGGCATTCAATAGAATCTCAATACACAGACTATGTCTAATCAAGTTCTCTCTCACTCTCTCTCTCTTTTTAACACCAAAGCTAACTAAAAAAATATAACATTCAACGGGAAATTCCAAAATTCTTATCATGGTCAAAAAATGCAAAAGGTTAAGACTTTGATTCTAGCTCCATCTGCCAATGAGAAATTTACTCTGACTTCCTTTCATCATATTAATTTTCCTTTTTCATATGAAGTATCTAAGAAGCAATTATATTATCGCCATGCAACTTAGAAGAGAAGCAGTGTAAGTGGCAAGAGACTGACTTTCATCTCATATTATGTCAGGCAGTGTATCTCCTGCATCTCTATATTCAAATCTAGAAGGAACAAGGAACTCACCCAATTATCCATGCTCCACCAGTTATAAAAGCAACTACAGGCTTTGGTCCATCACTGGATTTTGGTAAATAAAGGTCAAGCCTGCATGAGAAAGTTTTGGATATTCATTTTACAAATGTGTTCTAATAGAGTTTATATGAACTCAATGTGTGGCAACTCAGGATAAACATAGCATGTAAATCATACCTATTTCTTGGTTGTTCCCCGTACACTATACCTCTAATAACATGACGAGAGAAGAAATAGTAGTACCCAACTGCAAAAGACTAACAGAAAATTTTGAACTAGATACTCATGGATACAGACTACCAATCTTTAGAAAATTGGCCTAGTGATCTTACCAAACAAAACAAATTGTTATAAGGTTTTAACAGAAATAATCAAAGGATTCGATATGATATTGGAGAACTTCTTCGCGACTTAATGCTCAATTACCTTGAATAAAACCAGGAAGAAGCATGAAAGAGTAACAACCAAGGGCAAGAAATCTCAGAATCCATCTGTAGCCTACCCTGAATGAGAAGAAATGATTAGGAAGCACATGACAGTTGTGAGGAAGTTAGGGAATAAACATTAAGTTCCAAGTGCAAGCAGCTATAAAGCAAAGAAAAACATGCATTTTCGGCTTGTATTCACTTCCTCCCTCATTTAGGCCAAGTGGTCTTCAGAAAACAAGTAGATTTTCATCGTGTTTAGATGCTAATTTTTCCAAAGACTTGAACACAAATGTTTTGGACCAATAACCTTGAACTCACAATACTTCCATTAAATACATTTCTAAATAGCATCCATTGTGTGTATTACAGAAGATGATTGAGGATAACAAAGAAATCAACAGCCTAGTACAGAAATGAGGAAACATTTATGGAGGCGCAGACACAAATGAAGTGACATAATCCAACAATTGAGTGTATTATCTTCATCAATAAGGTCACTTTGCTGATAGATAAAATGGCAAATAAAGCTTAATCTCCGCATTGCAACAGATCCAATCAAGATGAAACAGAAGGCTCTTCGTAATGGCAAGTTGCATCTTATTTCAAATAACACAGGCTTACTAAGCAAGCATCAAATAGACAATTCATGTATTCTGGTTATGAATTAACCGCCAAGCTATTTATATTACGTTCAACAAGCCCAAGATGATGTTGGACAAATGCTTCTTCTATCAAGAAAAAGACTTTTACCAAACAAAAGAACTTCCTTAGATCATTTCTGAAAGAGTATGGAACAGTGATACTATCCCAAGAACCATCAGAGTAGTCATGTAAACCATATATGTCTTTCAAAAAGGGTAGAGAAAACTGTAACTTGAAGCCACAAGCAACTTAAAAACAAAGGACCCACCATTTATGTGTGATAAACAATTAACTTAATAAAATTATACCATGAAAAGGCACCCAACAGACGCAAAAAGGAAAGTAAAACAGAATCCAGAAGGGACAGTTGAGAAAAAAATAAAAACATGTTCTTTGTCCATACAATTCTAGACGTTGGTATCCCTTGAAACAAAGCATAACAGCGTCTAAGTGTAAGCAAATTAGATAACTGAGCACATAAATGTTGCAACAAATTACAAGTCAGAAAAACATACCCAAGATAACTCAGGAGCTTCACACTCAAACGAGTGGCAACAACCGTCTGAGAGGCGACTTCACCCACATCGTGACCAAAAGACTGCTGTCGACCATCGGCATCTGAAAGGGAACAGAGAGAGCTTTCACTAGCGATTCGGCGACGTCTCTGTTGATAAAACTTGGTAGTACTAGTAGTTGTGCTAGTGATACCTGCAAAACTAGAAGTCCTTGACAATAGAGGGCTCATTGAAACGCTGGATTCATCTTGAATCCTTGGAGAAATCAAAAGTCTCGTTGTTGGGTCGTCGAGCATCTCTGGTTTGAGGAACATCGTTGATGACAACACATTCGGTGAAGTTGGGTCAACAAGAGAGATGGGTTTCGAAGATTGAGGACTAGTTACAGGTAAAACAGGAGATGGCATGATTGTAGACAGAGGTAAAACACGTTACAGATACCAAATGCTGTCCCGTTCCTATTTGTTGGGTACTCGTAAAACCTCTTTCTTTCACTGTATCTCCATGTTACAGGGAAAAAGGATGCAATCTTTCTGCTCCTTGGTGGAAAAAGATTGAATCTTTAATGGCAAAGAGATCTTTGAGGCATCAATTCTGTTACAGTTGATGACAGGAAAGATCTAGGGGATGGGGAAGAGACTCGATGATTGGAGAAGGAACTGCCAGTTGGTGTCTGCCACGTGCGATTGCGTGATTGGATGATAGCCGAAGTTTATTCCTTTTGGTCCTCCATGACAAGGAAGAAGCTATGTGCTTGCAGAAAACAATGTTGGAATTAGTCTTCCCTTTTGTCAACTTTTTGGCAACGTTTTAAAAATCTTTTATCGATTTAATAGTAAAAGTTTTAAATAAATTAAATTTTTATTCAACTTTTAATTTTTTAATTTAATTTAATTTAATTTAATAATTTTTATAATTAAAAACCAACCCATTTATTAATTAATCACTATGTTTATTAATTAATCAATCAATTTTTTGTAAATTAATGAGATTTTATAAATTAAAGTAAATCAATTAATTTTTATTTGACAACCTTCTTTTTAATTAAATTTTAAATTTTTCGATAAATAAGAACATTTTTTTCAATCATTTTTTAAATTCTTCAATTTTGTTTAATCTTCAACTGATTTTATAATTGTCTAATACCAGTTGAACCTTTTAAACCTTAAATTTCTTGTCTTATCATTTTAACTTTTATTCTAATTTTGAAATATACTTTTCTGTTCATATAGTTTTTTGTGATTGTATCAGAAACAACTTCTGTACTAGATAAGAGTAAGGTTGCGTACTATTGGACCTCCTTAAATATCTCTTCTCAGCGGAATTTCAACTGAGTATTAATAATGATGATAGTATTTTGGGTCTGCTTATATTTAATGTGAACATTTGGTGAAACAATTAATTATCATTGGTTCATGTGATATATTTTTTGTTCTCTTTTAATATACGTAAACCATATTGATTTTAAATTGTATAAGATAGGAATTAGGAATAGCAAAAAGGGTTAAAGTCAATTCGAACGGTCCAAATTAATATAATATTATTTTAACGTAAAATTGATAAAAAATAATCAAGATAACATCTTTCTACTAAATTTTGTTAAAATAATGTCTTTTCAATGCTTAATTAAACCAAATTTTATATCAAATTTGAGTTAAAAAGCATTGTCCTAATAAGAATATTATTTAATCGTAATTTACAAAGGTTTAATTTTAAATATTTATATAAATATGGCTTATTAGATTCTTTGACGTAATATAGATTTGTTCTTAGATTGTCATTATATCTTTCCATTTTCTTTTTTATGATGATGGTATTATTTTTATGGTTAAATTAAACTAAATAATGACATTAAACACCATATTTAATTTGCATGTCATATAACCTATATTTAACAAATCATAAAATTTAAATACTACAATTCCTAAACTCATATCCATCGAAAAACTTATCTATAGATGACAATTCGGGCCACTCGACTTAAGCTCGGCCCAGCTCAACTTAAGACTCGACATGTATTAGCAAAATAATATTATTTTATCAAAAAAGACATTATTTTGATTTTTTTTAATTTTAAAAATAATTTGGGCTCAGTCCAGGCTGAGGGGGCTTGCCATCCCTAAACGTATCTATGGCTACTATTTATTCCTATATTTTTGGAATTGATCCAATGATGGACTGGATTGGACTACCAGATAGTGCGATGGTCAACCCATTGTGAACTGGGCCTATTGGCCATGCAGACTTGGTTCACTCACTTCTAAGAGGAAATTCAATATTACTAGAGCACCCCAAAACTAGACTTAGTACATAAGTCGAATTTAATTAAAGTTCAGTCAAAATTTTTTAAAAAATAAAGTTAGTATATAATCTGATTTATAAAATGGATTTAATTTAATTTATTATAAAAATTTTAAATCTAAGTCCATCAATAAGTTTATAATTAAAAGAATTTTAATAATTATACAAAATATAAATATTTTATCAAATTTTATAAAGCTTTTAAATAAAATATAATATCTTCAATAATATATGTAAAATATTATTCAAATTAAATATTTTATATTTTATAAAATGTAAAAAATACAATATTACATGATATTAATTAATCTAAAATAAATATTAAACAATAGTTATAAATAACTTATAAATATTAGGTCAGATTGAACTTTTTTATTTTTTTATATAACTCAAATTCGATACTTTTAAACTTAAACATGATTTTATGGATTGACCCCAAATCTACTGACTCGTTGTATATGTATTTTTTTTATGGTATTGCTATATAGTAATGGCCTAATTAGAGTACACGGAAGTATAATTTTTCACTAAGCTCTAGTGCTTAGAAATTAGGCGAATAAGATGGGAATCCCACCTGTTGACTAGGGATGACAATATGCTTAAGTTGGTCACCCCTCAATTAGGCCCAAACTCAAACCTGACTCAGCCTGACCTAAGCTATTGTTTAGTAAAACGTAAATGATTTTGTTTTATTTATATGTGTTAGACATCGAGATCTATGGCTCAATTGTTTTGAAAATTTTAAGTTTTAGGTTCGATCAACTCAAACCTAGCCTATTGACCCTTAAGGCGGACCAGGTCAAGTCTAGGCTCAAATGTTATCTCTACCCTCATCACTCAAAACTCTTTGAGAGCCAAAGCTTGATGTACTTTAATGTCACGTTGGAGTTCATCTTGACACATTAGTACAGTAAATTAAGGTTTAAAGACTCTGTCTGTCCTTCATGAGTTTCTAATTAAGATTCCCTTTCTTCAACTCATCCATGAATGAATATAAAGATCTTTCAAAATTAATAAAGTTGACGATGGGTAGAAACGAGCTTTTTTTTTCCATGAATCCCAATGTGAATTGGGGAGTTTGGCCCAAGCCCAGTCCAAACAATTTGATGATTTGAAGATTGATCAAACTTCAGGTTTTGACACTATTTTAACGTTTTAATCAGTTCGAGTCAAATGAAATCAGCCTTTTACACTAAAATTCAACCGAAAATTCAATCAATTTAAATTTCTATCCCTTAACTTAAATTGAGACAATTTGTTATCCCTAAAAATTAGATAACAAACTTTGATACTCTTGACAATTACAACCAAATCATCATTATCTTTATCTTATGATGATATAGTTTTAGTCCCCCTCCTGTCCATAATCAAATATCATTTTGCTTCCAATTTAATGAGAAAAATTTACAAAAAAAATCTAAAATTTTTGTTCCATGGAGGCAAAAAATCTAATATTAGCTTAATAATATTATTAACACAAAAATATTTTAAAACATAAACTCCTTAGCTTTTTCATGATTATAAAACAATGCGATAGCATATCAAAAGATATACTATCATCATAAAGTTATTTCCATCTTTTCCAACATTTCTTGATACGTCATTACCGAGCATAAAAAGGTAACAAACAAGTTTAGTTTATAGATGATTACACCTATATAAGTAAGATAGAGCTCAAATGATTTGCTTAAAAGAAGGAAAAAAGGACCAAAAGTTAAGAAATAGACACATAGTCAGCAAAAGTAGGAAGCAAGCATGCATTAGTCAATGAAGTAAATTGGCTTCTTGAATAAAGAGTCATCACTTAAAGAGCTAAAGTAGGGTTTTGTGGTTTTAAAGCCATGCTTTTTGGATGCGGTGGTAAGTGATCATTTTGACCATAAACAATGTTGTGTTCATGACCTATTTGATTGTCCAAAGAAAGTCACTTACATGATTGTTTTAAAGTTTATTTCGCTTTCATATTTGAATATTGCCGCAGTAGAGAGATCGTGAGATGGTGAACTCCATTGTTGAACAACTCAGAGAAGAGATATAGTTGAAGTAGTATAGACAATTCCATACAACCACTACTTCGTCATTATGATAATTACAAAAGAAGAAAAAAGTTTTATAAGTTGAATCGATTCAAAATCTAATTGGATTTGGATTGTTTGACTTAGATCTAACTCGAACAGATCCGGTGATATTTTGACGTCATTTTGAAATTTGACCGAAATGATTTTGAGTTTTTTCGACTAGTTTAAGAAACTAAATTGCACATTGTTTAAACATGATAAACTTACTTTACATGTGCATTTAGAAACCTAAGAAAATGACTTAATCTTCAAATTAAGAGGCAACTTAATTGACAATAGAAGACAAAAGAAGATGAATTAAATTTGTATAAAATTAAAAGGGCAATCCACCAAAAAAAAAGGGAAAAAAGATAAATTTTCTTGGATTTAATTCTTAGTGAGTCCAAAGGGAATCAAAAAATAATGACTCTCTAAAATCACTACTGTCTATCATGTACATGATAAAGTACTAATCAGACACATTATAATGGTATCCAGCTCCCTTTCAACCCCTTAAATCTTTTAATCATCTAGCAATATGAACAAGCCTTTCTTTATCTAAATCATCGAAATGAAACCCAATTAGCTAATTCTGTTTATTATCATTTAATGGCTATCACAGGGTAGGATTACAATGATGCGGGAGATGACTAGTTATGGCTGCTAACCTAGTTAAGTGGCCAAAGTGGATACAACTCCTGCACAAAAGTACATGTTTTTGAAAGGGAAAAAAATTATATTTTCAATCGTATCAGTAGTTATTACAACAACTATTACTCCTAAACAAAACTTTCGGCTGAAACACAAGATTTGAAAAGGTCTAATAATACGTAATTTTATCTTAATTAATAGAGGGACAGATGTTTAACGACCCACCTTTTGCAAACGAGGGTGCTTCAACTTCACTGCCCAAATGAAAAGGACTAAGAAAAGTGTTTCTTTAGTATTCACTCTTATAAAGTGCAAAAAGGAAGTGTTGACTGAGGAGGTCCATAATGAATGAATTATTATGTTATCTTGGTTTAGAAAAGTACTCCAGTTGATATCCATGATTGGTTGTTTTGTTATCGATTCTTGTTGTTATTTTTAGTCTTTTCAGTGAGTATATTATGATGATTAATGCAGCTCAATTATGCTCGATATGTATTCATTTTGGTCTGGTCAGCCCAATTTCAAGCAAAGAATTTATGTTAAATGTGGAAAATTTTTCAAAGTAATTCATAGAATTAAGCAACCATATTCATTTATGTATTTAATCATTATAAATACTAAATTTTCCGAATGTTTAGAAAGTAATTTGAAGAATTAATTTTGTTTGATTTAACCAAGAAATTAATCGTTTCATGGCACTAATCCTCCTTTTAATTTGGGATTTAGACTATTAATATTAAAGAAAACTGATATTATTTAAGTTGAATTTTGTATCGAGACCTACCTATAAATAATGTTTTAAAAATTGGATCGGAAGTTAAATCAGTAAGATAAGAGATTTAAGGTCTAAAAAGTTCAACCAGTATTAAACATTCATAAAATTAGCTAAAGATTAAATAAAATTAAAGAAATTGAAATATAATTGAAAGAGATTGTTTTTACTTATATAAAAATTTGAAGTTTAATTGAAAAAGAAATTATTAAATGAAAATTAATTAATTTATTTTATTTTATAAAAACTTATTAATTTACAAAAATTAATCGATTAATTAATAAATTGATTGATTTTTAACAATAAGAGTTATTAAAATAAATCGAACCGGAAAGTTAAATACTGAACTGAAAAGCGGAACGGTTCAATATTTTTACGATTAAACTAAATAAATCGGTTGAGTTTTTTAATCATTACTTATGAATCAAAATTTATACCTTTTTTAGAAGTAAAAAGGATTAGATTGATTAGTCTAGTCTTTTTCTTTTCTTTTTATCCCTTTCAAAAGTTGAACATAACCTTGGAAGGTAGTATACCTTAAGTGGGCCGTAGACACTAAACATTTTCCTATCCATGATAACTTGTACAACCATTAGTTTCCTTTAATCTTTTACATAGGGATGGCAGTTGGCCCG